>JAQFVV010006661.1:0-84808 GCA_028023455.1 Epiperipatus broadwayi | reverse complement strand
CAGCAGAGATTTGCGGGATTATTATTATTATTATTATTATTATTATTATTATTATTATTATTATTATTATTATTATTATTATTATTATTATTATTATTATTATTATTATTATTATGTTGTTGTTGTTGTTGTTGTTGTTGTTTTTGTTTTTGTTGTTTCAAAAGGCCTTTATTGTCTCAAAAGAATTACAAATTTTGCATTTACATAGTACGTCTACATATAATATCCTGGATTGTCCATCAATTACTTATAACAGAAGGGAAAAAATTATTGCTAAATTGTCCTTGTTGCTAATTTGACATGCATATTCTTCTAAGCTTTTTTATAATGTTTAATTTCTCAATTCACTATAACATAGATCTAATCTTAAGTAATGACCAGGTTGCTGCATAAATGTCAGGTCTGGCCAGTGTCTTATCCCTTTTCTGTATTATTTCAAGTTTATTTGAAAAATTAGCTGGATGTCTCCTGGAATTGTTACCAATTAGGAAAGTGCATCTAGTACACCAGTATGCATATAACACAAAGGTTGCTGCCCTGACACTTGGTGTTAATCCTTCTCTAAATGCAGAAATTAATTGATGCATTGTTACATTAGACTTCCTGTAACTGCTAGTTATGAGATTTCTTATCTGTCTAAGTCCCTCACAGTGATATAGCAGATGTGATAGGGTTTCCTCAGCTCGATGGCATAACCACAAAAGGGATCAATTGACATATACAGTCTTTTATGGCAAAGAAAATATGTGGTAGGTAATGCAGATAGATTAAGTTTTATTAGAAAATTGAAAAACTTTGGTTCTAAGGCCCATCGTTTATACCTTTTAACCAGTTGCTTATTATTAATTCCCAGTGTTGGTTCTAAAGCAATTATGTTATTATCTTCATGTATTAGTTCATAAATTTCCCAGTATTTGTATTTATTAATAAATTGCTCTGGGATTTTTGATTCTGTTTTACAAAGATGTATTAATTGTTCAAAATATGATAATTTTTTTGGTGGTGGTTTATCAGTTGGAATGACCTCTATGAGCTGCTTAATTTTTGGAAATTGTTTAACAATATCTATTATATTGTTCCTCATCCTCTGTTTTGCAAAAATACCAATATCATGTAACCCCAAACCATTTTTTTTATTATTATTATTATTATTATTATTATTATTATTATTATTATTATTATTATTATTATTATTATTATTATTATTATTATTATTATTATTATTATTATTATTATTATTATTATTATTATTATTATTATTATTATGTTGATGATGATGATGATGATAATGCCTGTTTCAACATGCAAGGAATATAATTATATTTTTTGTTTCTATACTTCATAAAATACTTTGGATTATTATGATATTAATAATAATATTGCTTTTTTACTCATTATTAAATAAGTTTGTTCCTCAGACACTGCTTCTTTTTTTTTTTTTTGATAAAGAATAATATATAATTCACAGAAGCAAAACTCTCCATTCAGTAGCATCCCTCAGTGCAAGCCAGAGTAATCAATGGATGCAGGAAGGTTTGTGCATAAAATTCTTATCTAGTGCCTTACTCATGACAGTATCTGCAGACTAATTTCTAGTTTGTGGTTTCATCAGTGAGGAGCCTTGGATCTAAGAGCACTGCACCTAAATCTTAGGATCTAATGCAACCATGTAGTAACCACCTTTTACTTTTTTAATTAACTATAAAGCTTTGAGTCCAAATTGAAATTTATGTTTTTAAGCTAAGCTCATTAGCTTGTATAGTAATATAGAACTGAACTCAGTTCAGCATCCATACTTTTTGGTGCATTTGGTTTTTTTAATAATCATAGTCACCATAATCCTATTGGGCTTTGATCGGTATTAAACCATCAAACTTCATAACATCACCATTTTTTATGCTTACACAAGTTGTTTGACAAAACTCTGCATACAGTAGCATCCCTCAGTGCAAGCCAGAGTAATCAATAGATGCAGGAAGGTTTGTGCATAAAATACCTCTTACAATATCCCCAGATTAATTTCTAGCTTTTGGCTTTCATCAGTGAGAAGCCTTGGATCGGAAAGCACTGCACCTAGTTCGGATCTATATGACTATACAAACTAATGGGCTTAGCTTGAAAACCTTATTGTGTTTTCAATTGGAATCAAAACTTTACAGTTAACTAAAAAAGTAAAAGATGACTGCTAGAGGGTTGCATTAGATTCTAAGGTCTAGGTGCAATGCTCTCAGATACAAGGCTCCTCACTGATTAAAGTCACAAGTTAGAAACTAGTCTGGGGATATTGGATGAGTAGCCACTAGATAGGGATTTTACGCACAAACTTTCATGCTTCCATTGATTACTCTGGCTTGCGCTGATGAATGCTACTGTATGGAGAGTTTTGTGTCTGTGAAAAACAGCTTGTAAGCATAAAGAATGGTGATCACAGGATGTTTGATGATTTAATAATATATAATCTTGGAAATTATTAATTTGCAGTTGTTTGCTAGAAATATTTTTCCAGAAAATATAGTCACTATTATTACTAGATTAAGCTTCACAATATACTATTCAAATTACATAGAATAATAACGATTCAAAAAACTTTGTATATACTAAGACCATGAATTATTATGTTCATATACTGATTGGAAGTCTGAAATTTTATTTAGTTGATTGTAACTTTTATTGAAAATATTAACTTTATTAGGATCTTAATATCAGAATTTGACTTATTGAAAATATTAACTTTATTAGTACCTTAATATCAGAATTTGACTTAGGAAAATTATAATGTACATAAATGTGTAAAAACATAACAGTTCATATAATAAATCATGATTGGGGTTGGAAAGAAGTATTGTAACTCATTTGATATAATCAATCATTATACAATATTAACAAAGTTACTTTACCTCCCCCAGTTGTAAGTTCTGAGCCACTGTAAATAAAAATATTTCTTAGTAAAATAATTTAGTACATTTTAATTTTTATTTCAACAATAATTAATGACTTTTTAAACGCATATATAAAATCATAAATCTAATTATTAATATCATTAATAATTAAGAACAAATTGTACTGACAGCTAAAACTTAGATTTTTAATAAGTTTTGTTGTTTTCTCCATCTGTTCTTGTTGAAATTTTTAGATATATTAATATTCATTAGATGAAACATTCAAGTCAAAGAACATAAAAGTTAATAAAAGATTGTTATATAGTTATTATTAGTCTTTATGTGGTAAAAATTAAAACAACTTTTAAATAGTTTATTAATGCAAAGTAATGGAGAAGTCAATACTCACCAGGATTAACATTTGCTTGGTAATGAGGGTTATCATTTTCTACCTGATTGTTTTATTCTTTTGCCGTTAATGACTAGACATCCAGCCAATGTTGGAGGATTAATTATTGGCTACAGGTCAGATATCCGGAAGAAAATTTTTAAATCTAAGTGAACTCTAAAAATATTTTCCAGTTTTACCTGGGCTGGATAGAAACTAACGTTATCATGAGTTTTTTATTTGTTATAAAAATATTTAAAGATATATAAATAAAAAATTATAACATTTACTTATATTTTGTGTATCTTCTAGTCCAGTATTACTTTGTGCTAAATCTCTCTCTTTTTTAATTTAAAATCTGCTCAGTTTCATGATAGAAGTATACATTTTATTTCTGGAATAATATTGATATTATAATATCTTTTTTTAATATATGCATGTTTGTTTGATATGTACTAAAGTACAAGAAAATGTTTAATAATTTATAGGTATATCCACTACATTTCTGTTTATTTATGCTTTGTTAGAAATATAAATTTAAAAACATTATACCAGAAAAGATGCATATGTTTATAAATTATTTATTTTAAAGCTTAGATATATCATTAGAAGTTTATGTGAGTATTTTGTTAATTTAAAATTGGTTAATTTAAAATGCATGAAATTTAATTTTGACAATATTATCTGAATTGAATTTTTTTTTTTTATCACATAACAAAATCATAATAAAATTTAATACTATAACATTTTAGCAATGTGTATTTTGTGCTTGCAAATTACAATAAAAAGATCAAAACCTAGTAACCATTTAGTAATAACCTTTCTTTTTTCCTTGTCAAGTGTACATTTTCTTTCATTTAATTTTCTTAAAGTTCTTTTTTATTTTATTTCATTATTTGAGATCCAAAGAAGTGTTTCAGTTGTAATTATTTTCATAATTAAAGTGATTTTTTTTTTCTCATGTGTCATAGCATCAGCCGGGAAGCAAACCCACTATCTCGGGACAACTGCTTGTAAAGCAACTGTCGCTGACCTCTTGACCACTAATGCTTGACAAAGTGATTATTTTTTTTGATTTTTAATTTAAAGTATTTATCATTTTATTAATGTAGAGTGGCACAAAATCTTTTGATTACTATTGAAAGATATCTTGTTCAGAAGAATTCAGGAGATAGGAGAATGGACTCACACTTCCTTTTGGTAATTTCAGCAATAAAGAAGGATATTATTTTCTATAAGAAGTTTATGAAAGATAAAAGTTAATTGCTCTTAGTGGTTATTGCAAAGTCCATGTTTCTTTCCATTAGTATTTTTAATCTACCATTTATCATCACGTTATTGTTGTAAAGTAAAACAATAAATTTTGTACCTTAATATTTTTCTTTTAATAAAATTTAACATGACTCTCAGATGTTGATCAT
This sequence comes from Epiperipatus broadwayi, assembly GCA_028023455.1. Taxonomy (NCBI): domain Eukaryota; kingdom Metazoa; phylum Onychophora; class Udeonychophora; order Euonychophora; family Peripatidae; genus Epiperipatus; species Epiperipatus broadwayi. The sequence goes on along the minus strand of JAQFVV010006661.1, from coordinate 80,120 downwards.
TTCTTCAATTAATGAGATCTATTGCTATAATTTTATTATTATTATTAGAAAACAATAAATGATGTATATGTATGTGTCTACATTTATTCCACACTCACATATGCATTTTTAATTCTTGGACACTCGTATTTTTTTTGTTAGAATCATAAAGCAAAAATAAAAAAATTTATTTTTAATTATTTAAATTTTAAAATAGGAATTTTCTTAATGGATTTAAATTACTTTCCATAAAATTGTGATTAAAATGACACTTAAAATAAAATGTTTTATTATTTAATTTTTAATCCAAGTCTCATCTACTAATAATTATGTTTTCATCTACTTATCAAATAATAACATTGCTTATTTATAATTTTGAGGTACAAATGTACATGAAAATTATATTTGTGTAATTTGGAAAGATGTATACTTACATATACTTGCACAAATATTTATATAAGCAATTGCTTCCACAAACTGCTGATAAAATAAAATAATTTTACACTCTGGAGAATAATTTTGAAATAATTTATCAAGATAATTTCATTCAATATAAAATAATTTTTTATTAAAATTATTTATTAATATTGTACTCACCTTGAAAGTATCTATAGGCTCATTTTAAAATGTCTTTACTTGAATTCTGGATGACTTTATTTTATATATGCAATTCTTTTTTTTTTTAAAAAAAAAAAACTTATTAAAAAAAAAAAAAAGATGTTCTGCTATTTTGAAAATGCCATTTTAAAGAAAAATGAATAATCTATTAGATAATATTTAATGTACATGTATGGCTCATATTATTTCACTGTTTATTGAAAGATAAATTCATATCATATAGTTTTCTAAACATTGATAAAATATGCATTATGGTCAATGCATTAAGAGAAAGTTTATTATTCCTACTTATTGTAGCTATATAGAATATTGTCATTTTATTACTAAGGGTCATTGCCTTTGTCTTCCAGCAAACCTATGAATAACATTTCTCTGGAATGATCTGTTATCTATTTAGTTTTTTAAAGTTGTTCAAATATGCTTGTTATAATGATGAAGTTCACTTATTTTATTGCTGGACATCCTTGTTTTCATTATTAAAGCATTATATATATAAATTAGATCATCATCTGGCATGACAAAATAAAATGGTTTCAGTTTGGTCAATTTTCCTTCAGATTATAGTATGCTTAGAATGTTATAGACTTAGATATAGTTTTCAGCTAATTGATTCTTTAATTATCATTAATAGTTTTAAGTAAAATACCAATCATTTCAGTTATATATATGTCATTTATATTTCTTCTTTGATTCTTCTCTTTCTTAATAGCAAGTACTTGTACTTGGAGAAATGGCCTTGTTCTTAATTATTGTCGTGATGATTGATAAGTCATTAATTTAGTTTTACCAAAAATTCATCAATTGTAATATATTATATAGCTGAAGCAATTAGTATGTATAATGCTTTAAATTTACAATCGATTTGTTGACACCTAAAAGTCAAGTGGTGAAATACACCTTTATTATTGTTAATCATTTATTATACAAATTTTAGAACAAATTTGTGCCATTATTTTTACATTGCCTATATTTGTATTAGTATTTACATATAAATGTATAATAAAAATATAAAAGTTTATTTTTCTTTCATCTTAATATAGAATGTTAAAGCTTTTACTAGTATTAATGCTTATTAAAATTGCATGTATGTTGGAGTGAAGGAAAGATTCAGCTAAGATACATTTTAACGAGAAAAAAAAATTAATCAAAAGATTTAAAAGTAAAATCAGGTAAATAAAAATATAAATAAAAAGCTTTTACCTTAATTTCCATCCAAGATATGTGCATTGAAATGTCGAGATTTTCTGGTGACTTAATAATAACCTATAATACTAGAGATTATCAAATGCTTTTAAATAAATTATATCCAACTTACAACAAAATAGGTGACTTTAATAAAGATTTACTTTTAGCTCTCAGGAGGAAGGAATTTAAAATGCACTCACATAAACACACACACACACATAGTAAAATAAAAAATGTTATTGGAAAGGACAAATATTGGCTTCTGGTTTTTACTATTTATTTTTGGTATATTAAGTTTAAAAATATACTTTTTTACTTGTTCAAAATCTTAAAATTTTTTAAATTTCAAATATATTTAAACTTTTATTCTTATTAATCTAATAATCACATCATTTTCTCATTTATACAAGAAGAGGATTCCACAAAATTTATTTACTACTTTCTATTATTTTGGGTTTATAATCTTTTATTTTGTTGATTTTATTGAAATGTTTTTCTTTTTTAATAATAGTTCTTCTTCTCTTCCTTGTTCTCATTTTCTTTCTTATCCTATTGTTATTATTAACAACAACAATGTAATTTATTTCATTTGTAATTTTTTTTATCATTTGTGTTTATATGTATGTATTTATATCTTTTATTTTAATTTTATTATTTATCTTACTTTTTTAACTTTTTTTTTTTTTTAACTTTTTAATTATTTTTATTTCTTAATTGATGTTTGGAATTTTGCATTTCTTTTTTTTTTTTTTAATGTAAATTATTTTAACTGTAATTTATAGCTCCACACTATGTTTGTGTTTAAATTATTTATTTTATATTTTGTCTAAGTATTTAATTCCATTGGAGTGACACTTCTACTCTCAAAACGATATTATTTATTATTTAACGAAATAAAAATTCCTAATTTCATGTGTACTTTTTTATGACAGCCATTCTCTTATTTCTTACTCTGACATATTGTTGTGATTGAAATAATATTTGCACTTATGATACTGTAGTGATAATCTGAATTTAACAATTAAAGTTGTATTTAATATGTTCCCAAATAATTTAAGGTTTGTGATAGTAATAATTTTGATAAGCATACAAGAAAATATGAAATGTCTTGTTTGAGTGAAGGAAGGAAATAATTAACTTAGTTTTGAAAGGAACAAAAAGAGTATGCTGAAGCTGGCTGGATATTAAGACAGTTTTATCAGTTTTTAAAACAGTAAAAAAGTAAAAAATATGCTAATATTACTAGTACCATTGAAGCATCTGAAATTACATCCACATTATGCGATTAATATTTGATGGAGCTGAAAAGCATGGACTTGTGAATGGAAAATATGATCATATAAAATGTTTGTTTGAATAATAAAATATTGATCACCAAAAATGTTGAATTGATATGAAGGTTTAAACAAAAACATTATTCGTGTAAATTTAAATTGTTATGAATTTAAAACTTTTATATAGTCAATGTATTTTTAAAAATTTTTCATCATCAGTTTTTATTGCAAAAAGAATGAAAAAGTAGTAGCAAATTAGTTTTGTTGTTTTTTGCTTTTATGTTGTCAGAATGAGCACTAATAGTTGAGTGTTGGTGGCCTAGCGTTTAGCATAACTGCCTTCCAAGCAGCTGACCCGGTTTTTTTTTTTTTTCAACTCATTTGACATATGAAAAAAAAAAAGTTCACAAATATCATGTGCAATTGTATTATTTAATAATTGTATGTATTTTTTAAATTGCAAAAAAAGTCAGATATCACATGACCTAATTTATTATTAATTAGATTTAATTTAAAATACATGTGATAATATCTTTCTTGCTTTTATCTAATAACAAATTTTATCATTTAGTATAATAAAATAACTTATGCAATAGTTATGCCTCTGATACATTGTTATTGTCAATTTCAACAACCAAAAGCATTGAAACTTGAAGTCTTATTTGTTAAAGTTGCTTACCCTGTACACAACACACTCGGCATTTATTTTCTTCATACATAAACCTAGAATTTATATAACTTTCATAAACATTTACTATGCAGACATCGTTGTGCAAGTATATTACATCTACTTATCTGTCCAAGGCCTAGGTTTAAACCTTGATCTAATAAAACTTGAAATTTTCAGATTTTAATCAGGCTTAGGATTAGCCTGATTATACAATTCAACTATCTATTCAGTATTGCTCAGCATATAGTTATCTAATTGCTTTACTACTTGATAATTGGCTATGTCTAGTTAGTAATGTCTTTTATACTGTGGGGCTGGTGAAGAGATCTTTAAATCTGTAGAGGGCTATTTTAAGGATTCAACTTCAGTTTTCATCCGTTATTAGCAGAAATTTGTTTTTTCAGTTTGATTTTTTTTTTAAATTGTGAAGCCCCCCCCCCCTCCTACAGATTTGATTTCATTTTTGTCAACCTTAGATGTAACAGCAAAATACTTGCTTCACGTTTTCTATTTCTTTCATATTCAAAAGTTAACTATTTCTTAACTTCTCCAGATTACCATTGAATAAATTTAATGTTGTTTTTTTTTTTTTTTTAAAGTGTTTAAAATGCTCATTATAAACAGATTAAATTGTATTTATATTGCATCTTCTGCTGCACAAATGGATTGGGTTATGATGTGCAGACAGAAAATTCATTCTTATGGAAATTATATATAAATTCTATCTGAATATAATTAACGGCTAAACATTTTTATGGTTATGTATAACAAAAAATATAAAATATAAATCATTTTAATTTTTAGAATCATTTATGGAATACTTTTTCACATTTTACAGAACACAGATTGGATAATGCTTGATATGGCTACTAAGAAATAAAAAGTATCTTTAAAGAAATCGTACTTTAAGATGTAAGGATGAAATAAGAAAGTCTTGTGACCGATCTTTATATGCTGAAAATAATAAATGATTATCATGAATAGTTAGAAACTGTATTAATCTCCATTTCGTTTACTAAACTTGCTAAGACAATGTATCTTTGTATTGGAAAATTAATATTGTTGATGCCTTATCAATGTGTGTGTGCGCGCGCTTATGTATATATCACGCATTGTCAAATCTTTTTAAATGTGTTTCTTTTTAAATAAAAGTGCATTTGTATTTAGTTTATATATATATTGAATGCATTAACTATATATTGTATTTTCTTATTATAATAGGTTTTTTTTCTTCCCACAGGCATCTTATTTACACGATGCTGGATTTATTTTTTGAATTGCTGATTCCTGAAATTCATTTTGAAGAATTCCGCCAACAAATAACTGGTCAGAATCATCAGAAAATAATTACTCCCACAAGTTCTTACAAACCCGTTACTAGTATATTTAATAGATCATTAGTATGAAATTATAAATGCCAAAATCAAAATATTCTCTATAATATTAAACTAACCCTATGGCAGTAATTATCATATACGCTTAGCAAGCACGAACGACACCCTTGAGATTAAAAGAAAATTCTCTGATGTTGAGTTTCTTTTAAAATTTCACATTTTGTCCAAAAATTTTGGGGCTACTATAGCAAATATTATTATTTCATATTTAAGAAGCATTTAATTTGCATTTAAAGTTTAAAATATATATATAAATTTTATCTGGATGTATAAACATGCATATATATATTTTTTATATAAGTATATATTTTTATTTATACCCAGGTAAATATACATATATGTGTGTATTTACACACAACTACAATTTCTCACTGTATATATTTATATGCGACACTGTAAACATGTACATACTTTGTTCTTTATTATAGCTATTTTAAACTATTTATTAATCACTGTGTCCTAAATTACTAATGAAAGGGGAAAAAAGGCAAAAATTGTATATTATTTTTAAAACTTAATTTTTAATCTCTGTCTAGCTTATTTTAAAATTAGTATTTTTATTAATATTTTTATCATAATCATACATAAACAAACAAACACGCGCATTGCATATGAGGAAATTATTAGAGTAAGTGTATTTATAATGAAAATATAAATGAATGAATATATATATATATTACAAAGATATATAAAATATGCAAATTAATATATATATACATATGTTTGTGTGTGTTTACTAATAAGAAGTGTTATTGTTTATTTATATATTTTGTGCGATATGTCATTGTTAACATAGCAGAAAAAATTATTACATCAGTTATCTAAATTTAAAATAGAGCTTACAAAGTACTCTTTTCACTATTTGTATAAACTCAGGTTTGAAGTCAGGAATTTTGCATAATAAATATTGGAATCATTTTACAATGAATATTTTTGTAAATACCAATATTTTTTAATTTGTGTCTTTTTCATTCTGTATTTATGCATTTTGCTTGAAACTATTTTACATTTAATATTTTATAAATAATATTATTTATTTGTATCTTTCTGTACTGTATTTATGCATTTTGTAACGTACTTTATAATATTGCATTTCAAAAACAACATAATTAACATGGCAAACACCTATATATATATATATATGATAAGGGGTTTGACATGCTATTAAATCTATGAAGAATAGAAACGATAGAATTATTATTGATACCTTAAGAAGCAAATAAAAAAAAAAAAATAGAAAAATTGTTGACACACTTATATTCTAAGTATATGCTAATTTGTACTAGATGATTGGAAGAATGTAATAGTGATATTAATATTTAAGAAAACTGGAAAATAAAATATTAGGAATTATATATCTGCCAGCCTTTTATCTATTTTCCACAAATTTTTACCAAGATTGTTATAACTTGTCTTCATAGAACTTTGAATTTTAAATAAGGAAAGGAACGGAAAGTATGAAAAGTAATTACAGAAAAGACTAGTGAGTATGATTTGTTATTATGCTTTGAATTTGTAGATTATGAAAAGGCATTTGACTCTATAGATCACATTTTGTTTAAACCTTTGGTACTCAAGATATTGTTAATACTTATCAAAATGTAATAGCATTGATTAGATGGTATTACAGAATGATTGTGTATCTTCAAAAAATTTTACAGCAGTTTTATATGAAGTATTTGTGAATTAAAATGGGAAGTTAAGGAAATAAATAAAAATTATTTAAGATCATTTAGATTTTGTAGTTGATGTGATTATTTTTGCAAACAATACTGTAATGCGTCAGATGTCAAAGGATTTATCAGATGAAAGCAATAAAGTAAATCTAAAAATAAATGTTAAAGATTAATGTTCAAAGGTTTTTTCACATAAGAAGAAAATAAAGATTGATAATTGAATACTTTTATCTTATTATTAATACATGTAGAAAGATAACGAAAACAATTCATTAAACTCAATGGTGTACATTTGTTAGAAACAGTAAAATGAAACACGTCTATATGTTTGAAACAGCAAATTTTTTAATAGATGTACTTTTTCAGTTGCTCAGTTGTGGATCTGTGAGCTGGACATTTAATAAAAGATAAATACAAAGATTTCAGGAATGATGTTTGTAAAGATATATATTGGGACTAAAGGTAAAGTATATAGATGAAAGAACAAATAGATATTATTGACATCATTAAGAAAATGAAATAGAATTAGGTGGAATATATTGCTAGAAAAGATAGGTATTTAACTGGATTCTAAGAGATTGTAACAAGCCTAATAAAAGATCACCTGTGAAATGGATAAAAAAGAGGAGAAATAGATTAAATTTGAACTTTCATCCTACAGTGGATGTGATAATAGTTGAAAAAAATTGTGAGACATGCATATGCATAATCACATCATCCATAATATCTACTGAACACAATTAAAGCCATTACTTCTTTCCCATAAAAATAATAACTTAATACTAAGCTTACTATTATATCAAAGGTAACCTCATTAATGATCTGATCAATCTATTATCAGTGAATTTTTGTGGGATTTTTTTTCACTTCCTGCTATTTTATACCCTTAATCTAATGCCTATTATTTATTTGGAGTACAGATAAACAAAGATTGTAGAAATTTGTGATTATTAATTTATCAAATTTTTCTGAACCAACAATTATCTGAAAATATTTCCTGATGATGTTTGTCATAAAAGATGCTACTGTCTTTGGAATAGATTGGAGTGCTAAGATAATGGAGACTTGGAACAAATTACAAGAACAATTGCTTGAAAGAAAGAGAGATTTTTTAAGATTTGCTTTACAACTATAGTAGGATGATTTATAACATATGATTCTATCAATAAGATGGTAGAAAATGGATGTGGAAGTTGATTGATGGGAAAACAAAAAATATAGTTGACATGTTACTAATAAGTATAAAATGTTAACATCAGTATGACAGTGTTATATTTTTTAAATGACAAATATACATATGGGTTACAGCTTAGTAATTGCTTTAAAGTTTAAGAAATTAAATAATACTAATTTTTAGAAACAAAATCTTTCACCCAATTGATAGAAATGGAAGTAATAATAAAAAATATCAGATATTTCTTAAAGATAAATTCAAAATTATGGACAATGGAAAAAAACTAAATTTTTGTTATGGAATTTTATTATATGGTAAAAATAATTTTAAAAAGAGCTAAATGTTGAAAGTTGTACAAGAATGTAAAAGAAATATATTGGGCTATATTAATCCAGAAATGGGTGCAAAGTGTTAAAACCATAACAGAAAATGTTGTTCAAATGGAGAATGATAGTAAAAATAAGGGAAAATATTCACAAACAATAATGAAATTTTTAAAATAATGGCAAGGATATTTGATAAACAAACTTCATTGAAAAATCATATCAGAAAATTAGTGAAATGCATGTTATTTTTATGAAGTGAAGATGATGTTTTATTTGAAGAACTTATAGGGTAACAAATAAAATGAATAAGAATAGAAGTCTGGGAAATGGCAGATTAACTTGGGAAATGATTAGATTTGGAAAAAATTGCACAATATGGCATAATGTATCTAAAACATGAACTATATCAGTGCTAATGTAAGAAAAAGAAACAAGAATTGAAAAATTATAAAACTATTGCACTGATTAGCAATTTAGATAGTCTTAATGAACATTTCAAATGACAGATTAAAAATGCAGATAGAATAACTTTTGGTAGATGAATAAGCTAAATTTAAAAAAGAAATACCATGAAATAAATATTCCACTTTATTACAAAAAAAAAAAAAAAAAACAGAAGAAAAATAAAGAAAACTTATCTTGCTAGTATTGACAAAGGATGATATGGACAGTATTTGGATTATATAGAAGAGATAATAAAGTAATTAATTTTTAAAAATAATATTGGATAATTCAAACACAGTTGTGAGAATTTGAAGAGAAATGGGAAACTGATTTGAAATTGGAAAAGGCATAAATCAAGAAGATCCAATTTTACTAAACAAAATCATTGCATATTTAAAAAGAATAGTAGTTACGATTAAAGAAAACCATTAAGAAACAATCAACACCTGGAATGAGAATAAATAATTTAGGTTATGCATATACTATGATTGTTATTGAAGAAGAAGAAACTTTAAAATCATTATTAAAATGTCTAATGAGGAAGCAAGAAGATGTAGATTATATATAAATGTGACAACCGAAACAAAAAAGAAAGTGAATAATGAAGTTTGGAAAATAGAAATTCAAAATTGATGGAACTAAATTAGAGAATATAGAAGATTTTGTGTATTTATGAAAGTTGTAGTCTTGACTGTTGAAAGGAAATAAGATTGGTTAGTAAGCGCATGTCCTCAATTTTGATCAATAAAGATACTGATTTACAAACTATATTAAATATTCTGGTTACATGCATATTTATTAGTGAATATATTATATAATTGTTAATTATGGGTGATGACAAAAAGGGAAAAGAAATATGCTATATAAAGTTTCTGAGAAAAAATCCTTCAAGTCAACTACTGTATGAAAAAACGAGTTGAAGAGAAATTTTATTGAAGAAAGTTAAGAAGTGGAAGTTATAATTACTTGACTACATATATTGGTTGAAAAATAATCCAAAATTAAAATTTTTATTTTTGGTATCACACCAAACAAGCAAACAAATGAACTCATAAAATATAGGTTGATGATATTAAAAATCGCTGCAGTAATAATTTACATTCTCTGTTGTTTTGCAAAGAATAGATAAAACTATTAACGAGAAGTTGAGGAAAACATCATATAACTAGTGAGAGCTGGGTCCATGGTATTGTTTATTCAGAAAAATAAAGTTAAGGCCAACATCTTAAAATCCATGAAGCTCCATATATATGCATATAGTTACATGTATAGCTTTTGTAAATTTTTATTAATTTAATAAAAGCTATACAATTATTTTTTATATGGCGTCGTAAGTTAAAAGCCTATGACCATTTTTTTAAAAATAAGACAAAGTATAGTTTAATACTTAGTTCCATGATTTAATATTGATTATATTATTTTAAAAAAATTCTTTAGATTTGATAGTATCTGAATCTTCCATGCAGGTGAAACATATGAAATCTATTTTTGTCATTTGCTATGGATGTCAAATGGTATTTGAACATCAAAAAAATATCTTAAAATATATTACTTTCTATTATTCATGGCTAAATTATTAACATTTTTTATTAACATACGTTACATTCCCAATACTTATATGAGATTAAATTTTGTGGTGTAGAAATTTGGCTTTAAAAAATATACCATAAGTTATAATGCTGATTTTTTTGTCTGTTTATCTTTAATGTAACTTTTTTTTCTCCATTATTCCTCTGTAATGATCTTTCTATTACTATTTTATGAAAAAAAAAAACAAATATGTATTGAATATTATTATTTTATGAATAGTTAAGCAGAAAAAAATTATCATATTAATTTATAAAGTAATATCTATATTTGTCTTTAAAAAAGTTTACAATTTATATTTCAAGATAAAAAAGAAATGTAATAATTCCTAATCTAATAAAAAAAAAAGATTAATAATAATGTATGTATATTAAAAAAAAATTGCATTGAATAAATGCTAGCTAAAATTACTACACTTAAATAAATTAAGTTGATATAATTTACATAAATAAGTCCAAATTCATATTCTTCAGTTCTAATCTGCATATCAAAAACTGTCTCCTAATATAAAAATTTTAAACCAACTTCTTTTATCATACATGTATTTTAAGAAAAACCTATTGCAAGATTAGTTAGTGACATTTACCTGTACTGCATTACTGACATTTGGCCTTATCTTCATGTTTATATATATTATGTGCTTCTAGTCTTCTAATCTGGGGGTTGCGACAAGTTCAAACCCATAGATTTATTTCTCAAGCCTTGTTCTGGGGATAGTTGACCATCCCAGAACCATTTATTTCATAGAAAAAGGCCTCTGGTGGTGATTCCCTAAGTCTGGCACACGCTATGCCTATCCACTGTCTTCGTATAAAAAAGCCTGCATGTCGGCGATGACCGCGGCATGTCTATCCACTTCGTCTTTCGTCCAGAAGCATGACTTTTCCTGTTATTTCATGGTTATTATGTCAGCACTGCAAACTTCGTATTATTATTATTTTTTTTGCTTATGACCTAATTTTAGTGCTGTAATAATATTAAAATTGCGTTCTGCTCAAAATATATATAAATACCAACTATTACTAGTTTTATTAATTAAATTTATTTCAATCTTATACAATATCACCATCGTAACTTATTTATATATTTAGGATAATCAAATATGTTTTCAAATGTATTTTATGTATTTTCACAACCGTAATGGTGTGAAAAGGGTTTATATTATATCTGTAATGAATCTTGGAATGCTCCCCTAAATAATGTTAGTCACCATGTTTCAAAACTGTAATACAAAGCATTAATAGAAATATTATGTAATTCTTTTTAATAATCGATTGGCATCTTAATATTGGACACACCAAAGATGTGTGTTTATGTATAATATATATTATTTAATTAACAAAAGAGCATATGAGAAATAATAGCGTGAATGACAATATATAATTATCTATCGTTTGGTAGACTGCTTGCTCATTCATGCACATACTAATGTACGTAATTTATAAATGTATGTAAATAATTTGTCATTTTATTAAACGATATTTTATTGTCTGAGTAGTTCGAATTCCTCTTTTCTCCTTTTCCAAAAGTACAGCCATGCTTATATATATTTTAGTTTAGTCATAGTTAATAGATGTCTCATTGTCTTCTTCGCTTTGCTAGTGGGCTGGGTTAAAAATTAATTCTCATGTGCCATCACTATTATGTTATTCATTAGGTGTTAGATCTGGGGCTTAGAGAGTGGGTTCGATTCCAGGCTGATCCCTGATCTAAATCTCAGGCTGGACTGGGTTTGAAGTAAATTTTGTGAGTTCCAGCTCATGTTTTATGGATAAACATGTTTTGACTGGTACAACATATATATAGTTGATAATTAACTATTACACTAGAACAGGGGTGGGTAAATAGCGGCCCAAGGGCCACATTTGGCCTGCAAAGAGTTTTTATGTGGCCCACCAAGACAATCAGAAAAGTCCACCTTGGACTGAGATTTCCTTCCCGTTGCATGACTGAATATTCATCTCATATTTTCCATCAAGAAACTAATCAAATTTCAGATATACAGTGCATTGGAATATATATTCAATAATTAACTATTACACTGGAATATGCATCCATTGATTGTCAGTTATCATGTTATAAACCATCTCCAATCCCAAGTAAAAAAAAAAAGTAGATTGATTTTTTATTATACATTTTTTTAAAAAAAACTATTGAGTGAATCCGAGGCTTAAAATATAATACAGTATAGCAGAAATGATAGCCTGTTTTATATATATTGTGTTTATGAATTGTTTGATTTTGCCCCTTGAATTTATTCATGATCAAATATATGCATATATAGTGTTTAATCTTACCGACTGCAATATCAACAATTATATAATTGGAAATTTTTTTATTTATGTTGTCACCATTTATGCGTTGTAAAATGAAACAATTTACACTTATATATATATATATTGAAATCAGATTATCATTTTTGGTATGAATATTTAGGTGTTTTACATGTCTAGATCATCTGATGATAGAAAATTTTCCTGAAATATATATATAGTAAAAGAAAGGTCGGTCTGAACATTTTTGTTTTTGGAGATAATTTATAATATGACAGCATGTCATTGACCTATGGACTGTGAATCTGAAATTTGGTTGTGAACGGGAAACCATATAGTAATATCACCTAGTGCTAATTTTAGTAATCAATGGATGCAAGAAGGTTTGTGCATGAAACCCCTATGTAGTTCCTGTTCATCTAATATCCTTAGACTAATTTATAACTTGTGGCTTTCATTGGTATGGAGCTTTCGATCTGAGAGCATTGCACCTAGATTTTAGTATCTAATGCAATTTTCCAGATGTCACTTTTTACCTATTTAATTAACTGTAAAGCTATGAATCCAAGATGAAAATAATAATGTTTTCAATCCAAAGCTAAATTACTTGTATAGTCATATAGATCTGAACCCAGTTTAGTCTCTATACATTTTAATGTCTGGTTTTTTGAAAATGACCGCCATCACCATTCTAGGGACAGGATTGGTATAAAATCACTAAAACATCTCATGATCACCATTTTCTATGCTTACACAAGCTGTTAAAACAATAGCAAACTCTCTGTATAGTGATATCACCTAGTTTGCTACTGTTTTAATAGTTTTGTGTAAGCATAGGAAATGGTGATCATGTAATGTTTTAATGGTTTTATCCAAATCCTTCTCATAGGATACTAGTAACTGTGTGTTTTTTTTAAAAAAAAAACAAAACATCAAAATATATAGATATTGAACTGGATTCAGATATATATAACTATACAAGTAAATTAACTTAGATTGAAAACATTATTGTTTTTATCTTGGACTTATAGTTTTATAGTTAAGTAAATAGGTAAAGGTAGCTGCTAGAATTGCATTAGATCCTAAAATTTAGACGTATTGCTCTCAGATCCAAGACTCCTCACTGATGAATACCACTAGCTAGAAACTAGTTTGGAAATATGAGCAAGCACTAGATAGGAATTTTATGTAAGACTTCTTGCATACATTTATTTTTGAGTTGCACTGGGTGGCAGTATTGTGTGGAGACTTTTATTGTTTTAACAGCTTATGTAAGCATAGGAAGTGGTTTTGTACCAAACTTACCCATGGCATGACTATGACTGGTTTTTAAAAAAAGACACCAAAATATATAGATACTGAACTGGATTCAGATCTATATACAACGAATTAGCTTGGATTAAAAAATTTTATTGTGTTTTTAGCTTGAAATCATAGCTTTACAGCTAACTAAATAGGTAAAAGGTGGTTGCTGGATGGTTGATTTAGATCCTAAGATTTAGGTACAGTACTCTGATCCAGGGTTCCTCATTGTTCAAAACCACAAGCTAGAAAGTAGCCTGTATATATTAGTTGAGTAGGTACTATAGGGATTTTTTACACAAGCCTTGTATTCATTGATTACTAAGACTTGCACTGGGTGGCATTATTGTATAGTTCCTACTGTTTTACAGCCTGTGTAAATATAAGAAATAGTGATAATGTGATAATTTGGCTGGTTATATTTATTCCTCCAGTTCAATATTCAACCATTGCCTATATATTCCTTTGGTGTGATATTTACTGTTCCATAAGAGGTTCTAATGTGAATAGAAAATATTCTATCTTAGATAATATTAATATATAATAAACACTATTTAGTTGTATATTTGAAAGTAAATTTAATTTTTAAAATATACAAGTCACAATCTAAATAGATATTTCATATTTACTTCACGGACACTAATATAGTCTCAACATGGTAGGTTTGGTTATGAATAGTTGTGATTGATATTTTGTAAAAAGAATGAAAAAAAAAGTAGTTGTAAAATACTATGAAATGTGATTAGCAAAAATAATATTTGAGAAAAAAATACTGTAATAAGTTAATTTTGGTATCAGAACTGAAAGTTTTAAAATTAAAAACAAAAGAAAAAGATTGTATTTAAGGACATAATTGTAGGAATCAATGTTTGAATGGATGACTGGAATGTTATATTATTTCAAAAAAAAATAAGTAAGTAGGTTAGGCAGATTAATTAGAAAATAGATATAATAATAATTACTGTGCACTAACCAATGGGGCCAAAAATAATTGGCATTGATCTCTTACCAGTATGGACCTCATAGACAATTGCCACACTACCCTGGAAATTGTTAGTTCCTCACCTATATTACCCTGACAACCAAATCACATACAGCAATCCAGAGTATGTAAAATTTTTGTAATCTTGTGTGAATCAATAAATCAACTTTTACATAAGTAAACCTACAACTACAGGTTGTCCATGTAACCATAGCAATCTAGGCTATGTAAAACTCTTGTAACTAATTAACAGCATATAAAAATTCCTGTAATCTCATGTATATAAATAAATCAACTTTTACATACATAAACCTACAACTACAGATTGCCCATGTAACCACAGCAATCCAAGCTATGTAAAACTCTTGTAACTAATCCACAACATGTAAAAATTTCTTTAATCCTTTGTAAACCAACAAATCAACTATTATATATGTAAACCTATAACTATGGATTGCTCCTGTAAACACAGCAATCCAAGCAAAGTAAAACTCATAACTCTCTAAGACAAATGAAGCTTATCATTGAAATGTAATAATATATTTTCATTTAAGAGAAGAAAAACAAATTCAAGAAATGAAATTAGTTATGAAAATAATAAAATATTTAACTATAATTTGTGAGATTATTTAAGATTTTATAAGAAAAAACAATTGAGGTTAAACTAAGCATATATATGTAAACTATATATGTCTTTAGAGAAAAAGGATTTGACCTTGATGTTAAGTTAACATAAACTTCAGAAGTTAAACCTAGAAGCATCATCAGCTGTTTGAAATATACCTTGGATTTAAATTTATTTTGCAATTTGAAAAGTGTTGCCCAAATGAAGCTTTATTATTTAAGGCATTAAGGAATCTAGTTACAATGAATCTGCAATTAATTTATCCAATAAAATTTACTATGCAAAATTTTCAGTAAGCTTATAATTATTTTATTAATGAGTAAGTGGTCATTGTCATATTGATGTATAATATAAATCAAGGAAAATTCTTGGATAAAGGAACTGCCTTATGTTATTTAAACATCATAAGAAGCTATGTGGAAATTTCTGGCAAGAAACTGCTGCATTTCTGTCACAGAAATGTAAATTATTTAAAAACCAAATATTTGTCACTATATTATTTATTGATAATATGAATCTTTAAAATATCTTGTTCTGACCATATAAGTATATATGTTTATGTTTACTTAATATTAAAAAATTAATCATGTATGCTGTATTGAAGAAAAATAATCTATTATAAATTGATATATATATATATATATATATATATATATATATATATATATTTATATATATATATATATATATATATATATATATATATATATATATATATATATATATATAATGAGCAAGCTAATAGCTCTAAACAAGCTTTTCTGGTATATATATATCAAAGAAGACGTAAATGATTTTTAAAATAGCAGTTTGACATAATTTTTAAATTTTTAGTATCTGGTAAAAAGTATTTTATAGGTTCTTCTTTTAAAATAGAAGCAATTAAAACTGGAAAGTGTAAACAGAATTGTAAATAAAATGAAGTGATAAAAATATTTCAGGATTTAGATGAATTTGCATTAAAGTACAATAGACAAGCAGCAATAGATATATAACACAATGTGTGGTATATAGAAATCTGAGTACATAAATTTCCCAAAATTAAAATAAAACGCAGCAGGATAATCGTTTCAGTTAGAAAATAAATTATCATATAATTGAGTATTGCACATTGTACTGAATAATGAGAACCTTATAATAATTAGTGTTGAAAATATATGCTTTTTATATTTGTTAACTTTATTGTATAAAAGCAGTTCTTTATGAACTATTCAATATATTTTCAGTATTTAAAGAATTAGGTATTATTTAGGAATAGAAGTACATTTTTTTAATTCTGATTCTCTTAAGAAGTTAATTGAAAGAGATATGTTATTGATTAGGTTTAAAAAATAGGTATTGAAGAATTGATATCCCAGCCTTTGTTTCAAGTTAGATATAAGAACCAAAATTATGGTTGAAGAAAAAAATATTTTTTGGTTTTTAATACATTAATTTAAATAAAATTGTTTTTTTTTAAAAATGAAATATATATATTATTTTTCTACAAAATATTTTTCATTTTATCAAATTAGTTTTTTGTCTATGAAAATAAAAATGTATGATTTACTAAAACCTTAACAAAGTTTAAAGATCTTCATTTTGATTATTTAATTTTGGTGTGTTGGATTGTATGTTTTAAGTGAATTAATTTTATTATGTTAAAGTATATTAAAGATTGTTTTCTGTATGCAGTTAATTGCTTTTGGATATGTTGTTTATTGTAATGATTTGTAGTATCAAATTCAAGAGGTAAAAGTGTCTGGATTGATTTTCAGCAGAGTTAAAATCATTCAATCTGTCATGGAACTATTGTGTTCATCCTTGCCACTTAGGTATTTTTATGACATATGATAGAACAACTATACAATTATTATTATTATTATTATTATTATTATTATTATTATTATTATTATTATTATTATTATTATTATTATTATTATTATTATTATTATTATTATTACTGCATTTAATATCTTTTAACTATTTTTAATTTGAATAATTTTAATTTTGCTGTTGTAATTTTCTAATTTCATTTTTTTGTTCATTACTGTGATGAAAAGTAGTTGCCAATATCTGTAGGAAATGGAAAGCGATTACCAAGATTATAGATGTTTTTGTAATATACACTATCACTCTATTTAAAAATTAAAAAATAAATTTTAAAATTTTATCTATTAATTACCAAAACATTAATGGAATTTAAATTATTTAATTTTATTTTGTTTTTGTTAAAACTGCAATAAAAATTGCTTTGATTTTTTGATTGTTTTTACACAGATTAATTTTGTTTTATTAATGTTTTTAATTCTGTATTATCTTCAACTATGATAAATAATTATCCAATATTTATTTCAATAAAATTAAAAAAATTTAAACTGTACAAAATGGAAAAGAACAAAAAAAAATTGATTTAGCAAAATAAAATTGATTTTTTTTCCTTCAAAGTAATCTGCAATATACTTGAAAAATGAATAATTGTTTTACTAATGTATGAATCTGATTTTTTAAATAATCATACAAAACATTTAAAGAATTTGTGCGCATGCTTACAGAAATAAAATTGTAATTAGAAAATCTATACTACAAGATAATAATGAGGGTTTTACACTTTGATGACAAAAATTTAGTTACTTTCTTTGATATTTTGTAAAGTATTGTAAAATTGAGTATTTGAAGTAGTTGTTAAAACTAATTTAAAAAATAAAACACTCATCAAGCGTTGGTGGCCTAGTGGTTAGCACAGCTGCCTTTCTAGCAGCTGATCTTGGTTCGCTTCCCGGTCAACACATTTGACATATGAAAAAAATAAAAATAAAACACTCTTTATATATGTTCCTAACAAAAGCTTTTTATTTTTAAAATGCTCTGATTAAAAGAGTCAAAAATTGAAGGAATATGTTTATATTGGGGAAATATTAATAAATCAAAAAAATTTTAATGATTGAAAAATTACATATTATTTATGAATATTAAAATGTTTTTAATTTCTTAAAAAAGTAAAACTTTATTGTGATGCATATAATTTGCAGACCTTTAAAAAAATATTCATTATTGAAATTACATAATGATAAGGAATGATGAATTCATGAGGTAAATAAATACAATAATAATAAAATTAAAGAGAATATTCTGACTATAAAAAGTGTAATAAATCATTAAAAATATATTATTACTCTCTACCCCCCTTCCCCATTTTTTTTTTTTTTGAGTTAAAAGAAAACTTTATATTGATTCATTATTTTTTTCTGTTTGTTTCTTTTTGTCATAGAATTAAATTGTATTTGAATGACTTTTGAATATATATACACATTCAACTACACAGGTATAAATTTTGTAGATGTGTGTGTGATATATATAAAATTTATTTGCGCCTATGATATACAGTCAGATCTCAAGTTAGATAATTTTATGGTGATGTAGAAATTTTTCTATAATATTTATGCATGCATATGAGCAGCAATTTTCTTATTTGTTCCATTCTTCTATTGAAGCTTGAGTAATCAAGGAGTATGATAGTGATATTAATACATTCCTAGACTAATTTCTTCTCATTGGCCACTTTATTGAGGAAAGCAAATAGTGAGAAACTAGATTGGACTTAAAAATGTAGCATATATATATATATGGATATATTTTTCAGTAATTTAAGCTTACAACAAATGACTCTGGAATAGACTAAAGATTGTGATTCTTTGTTAGGTACATACTTCAATTTTTGTATAAGTTTAATATACACCTGGATCTCGTTTTATGCAGTAGATAGGTTCCACAAAAAACCCACATTAAAAAAAATTGCACAAATATAGACTTAACTTATCTTGAAAAATGAGGGATACATTCCTTAATTTTCAGAAATTGCATAAAAGCAAAGCAACAAGGAAAAATTACTTTAAAATTCACATAAAAAAAAATAAGGAAATAAAGTATGATTAATAAAAAATTTCAAATATTTGACAAAAATTGATACAAAACAAACTTTTTATTTAATTTTATTCAAAACAATATGTTTTTATGTGTAATTCATTTTAAATTTTTTCATATATATTTTAATCATTATCGCTATTTGACAATATGCAGTTCGTTTGTGAACTGGTAAGAAATCAGATTCATCATAAGAGAAAGTACAACTAGCACCACCTTCACTCTTGTGCTGTGTTAATGATTTTCTACTGACAATGTAATCGGTGATTAAATTTTGAGATGATAATTTTACTAATTGTTTATGAAGCTCATGATATCCAGACTGCTATGTCTAGATGTTAGAGAATGCACTTCCACAAGTGCAGCTCTCTATATAGAACACACCTCTATGAGTGTGTTAATAATGCTAATGGTTAAATTTTCTTTTATACATGTATATACATGGAATAATTTTTAAATAGAAAAAAGTTACAAGTAAAAATATTTAAAATCTTTTAAAGATACAGTTCTTTCTAAGTAGAAATTAAAAGTTTTTAAATATTTTTACTTGTAACTTTTTTCTGTCTAAAAGTTTCTCCATATACATATGTGTATAAAAGAAAATATAAACACACATACATAACAGACATACCACTACTATTTGACTCACAATGGAATTTAAGAGCTTGTTCATTGCAGCAAACTCAGATTTCAGCATTTTCTGATGTTTCTTTGTTTCACACATCAACATAAAATATATGATTAAATTATTATTTCTTATCAGAAAATAATAAATTTAACTTCATTTGATAAATATTTTTGTTTACTACTGAAATAAATTTTAAATGTTCATATTTTGTTTCTATAAATATTTAAAAAATGAGATTGCAATCCAAACAAAAAGATTATATGTTATCATTTCTAGAAAGATTTTTTTCAGTTTACAAAATCTTTATTATTTCTGATTATTTTTAAAAATCTAAAAGAATATTTATTTATTTCTGTTATATCTAATGAAATATGTTTTAAAAGTTTAAAATTTTTGAATATTTATTGCGATATTTTTATACTCATAAGTAAGTAGATTGTTTATGTAGAAGCTAAGTTTCTAAATATCTTCAGGCCATATTTATGTTGGCTGCTAATATAACATATTTTTGAAAAAAAGAAGTATTTCAAGTCAAAATAAGTTATTAATAATTTATATTTTTTGATATCTAATAAATATAGTGAAATATGAACTTTTTTATCGCATAAAAGAAAACTGCATAAAAAGATATTAAGAAGAAACATGAATCGCATAACTTCAAAATTGCATTAAAAAAATCTGCATAAATGACACCCAGGTGTATATATCCTTTACTCATGTGTGCATTAAAGTTTTAAAATATGTATTTAATAGCATAGGTAATGGATATGCTGCTATTAACCATTTATTATTATTAATTATTTGCTGTTAATGAATGAAAGTAAGATGAGACACACACACGGTCATTTTTATATTATTGAGTTATTCAATATGAATAGTGTAATAAAGAAGAATATATCATTACTGGATTTTTAATGAGTGAAAAAAAATTCAATTTAACAGTACGGAAAAGAGAGAAAAATAATTTTTTTTGAATGGGATGATAAACAAACGAACTACTGCCAAAAAAAATTTTTTTAATTTCTTAACATTTGTTAATTGTTATCTAGTTTTGAACATTTGGATATATATATTTAGCATATTTTCTATTGGATGTTTGTCATATATATATATATATATATATATATATATATATATATATATATATATGTATTCTAACCTTGTCTTGTATGCATCTTCACTTCAGAATAGTGAATGATATAAAATAAAACAGGTTCTAGCTCAGTTAATAATTAATAAATAAAATATTCAGCATTAAAATTAAAATATTTCACTAGCTCAAATTTAAAATACGAATAAGGTTCAGTTTATAAAATAAATTAAATAAATATTTAATATTTTCATGAGACTTGAAGTGAAAATACAGGTGACAAGATAGATTACGTTGAGCCAATATCCCACAGGATACTACCTCAATGGCATAAGAACACTATCCCCCTTATTACTATTTTAAATAACAAACTCATAGTATTCTTACGACTTTAATAACTTCTACTCACTAAGATTAAGTTAATAATTACATCTTAATCTTCTATTTAATAATAATCTAGCTCAATAAAATAATCTCAGGTTCATAAAATTTATTCTAAGTTAATTTAAAAATATGGTAGTAAAATATGAGAGGGGATTTTATGTCATAATCTACTACACTGAAACTAATAATAATAATAATAATAATATTCTTCATTGTTTAACTACTACTGGATATCTTTTCTTTTATTATAATCTTATTACCATAATAAAATAATTTTATATAATCTTTTATCTTCATGTAATAATATAATAAATAAGTGGTAGCATATGATAATCTGATAAACAAAGGATGTGTGGCAACTGATAGCATATAATTCAGTATACCATTGTGATAACTGATTTATGACCAATAAAACAATGTAAAATTATAATTATTTAATTAAAAGAATACCAATAAAATATTTAAATTCTTAAATATAACTCTATTTATCTTTTTGTGCAAAATTATATTTTTGTTTCAATTGTTATGAATATATATCGTGATTTCATGCAGTGAAGTGGAGAAATAAACAATCAAGACACAAAAATTTTGAAAAACAAATTTTAACAAAGTTTATTAACAACAACAAATAAAATAAACAATTTTTGTACACTATTTACAATGGATATCCTTATTTTAATCTTACATTTTTATCTACTCAGTTATATAAAAATAGTTTATAGTTTAGTTATATCTTTATTTATATTTAAGACAAAATATAAAAAAAAAAAATGTTACCATTTAGTTTCTCATTATGGTTAACTTATTATAAATATATTTACTTATTAGCAAAATATTTCATCCTTAATATTATTAAACTATCTTATTTTTAAAAAACATTCATAGGAAAACATTCTACAGAAAAACAAAATTAACTTTATAATGAGTATGGATTTCTCAAAATATTAAAAAAATTTTCATCTTGCAAAGTCAAAGATGTTACATAAAATATTCATCCAAAATTCAGTACTATATTTTAGTGTTTTATCACACGATGTTTACTAATCATAATATATTCTTATTTAGCCTTACTTTAGTATGATATAAGTGTAATAATCAATATATTCCTGTTATTCAATGAACAAAAATATACTATGCATATTGTTTATATAATTTACTTTGTACTATTGTATTTTAAAAATATGCAATACTTATTTTTCTTCAAAAAAAATAAAGCATTAAAAAATAATCAACATTCTAAAGAAAATATCTTGTTTAGATACTCTATTTTAAAAATTTATATTTCATTTCCGAAAATAAATTCAAAATATATTCTATGATTCTTTCCTTTCCTTAGGATACTTTGGACCTTCAATTTCAAGTTATAAATTCTATTCCTTCTAAGAAAATAAACCAATCTTATACAAAACGATAGCATAACCTAAGTTCTAAATTATTTATCATTTCTTTTCAAAATATCTTACTGAACGATGCAGTTACATGAAATAAAGATAGCGAAACAGATGTATAGGATTTAAGGAAGAAAGCTAGAGTATCACTCTTAATATATCTCAAAAAATCATGGCACAGTGCAAAGAGGTATGACCTTTACCTGTCTAATAACCTCTAATACATGAAAGATGTTAAAGCTATTTCTTCAGCTTTATTAAAACATCAAATATTTAAAGACATATAAAACACTGTCCAAATAAAATGTGTATCAGTCATAGAGCTTTGTTAACTATGCTGATAACCACATGACTAAATATTATTTCTATTCCTTATCATATCCTATTTTTTTAAAAAATACATCATCTTGGTTTCCTGCTAACTATAGTACTTCCAAGCCACTATCTCAACATTATTTCTCAAGATTTTTCTGCATCTTACATCGATAAATAACTATCTGCATTTACAAAACAATAAATAAAATTCATTGATAGTTTAAAACAATTTCACTGTTCCATAAGAAAAGTTTGCTTACTTCATTATTCTATATGTTTAATCATATACAATCTACTTAGACAATAACATGAAAGTTCTAAAGAATCATAATTATTTGTTATTATGTTGGATTATATCACTAATATATATAAAAAAAAATAATCATCGTATGCATATTTTCAAATCAATCCTATCTCATAATGTTTTTTTAAAATGTATGAAAATGCGTTACATATAATTAAAACTTTTACACTTCATTCTTAGATTCATAGATGATCTAAAGAAAACAAAAATATACATTATAAATTATTAATAGTTATTATTATTACCAAATAACCCTTTTTATCTGGTCATTTTTAGTAGGGTTCTTCCATCCACTGGATATAGAAAAACATTGCATACATAAACGAAAAGACACATCCATACGTTTTATTTAAAAATATTCTTATCTAAATTATTAGATTATATTATAAATTTTATATCATCAACAAATTAATGTTTTATGTTTTCCTAATCTTATAAATAGAAAAATTTACATTTAACTAAATTAGTAAAATAAAAATTTAAAACTATAATTACGTCTTCACTTGACCATAGTTCATGATAAAATCCAAAAATGTTTATTATTTTCTCTAGAGTTTTAAAATGTTCTCCTCCAAGCTCGTTAAAGTTTAAAAATAAAAAATAATTATTAATTCATTTAGTAAAATTTATAGAAAATAATCCTGGGTCTTTACTATTCAGAATGAAAATTATTAAACTGTAATATTAAAGAATTATACTCATGAAGTTTATTCAATATTCTCTGATGCATCACTCTGTTCAATTTAACTTAAGTTATCCGGTAAACTTTTACACAATATTTGTATTTTCATGGATCCATCCTTTATTTATCTACTATATGTTCATTTTTTTATATAGGTTTTATTTCTTAATAAGTTCTTTTTACTTCTTGTAAAATATATATTTTAAAAAAATGTTTCCTTCAAAAAGGACTAAACATTCTATTTCTTTCATTATATTTTATGATAACTCATAAGATATAAATATCTTATTCTTTTTTTAAAAAAAAACTCCCGGATAAGCTTATAAATAATGCGTCACAAATTTTTTAGACGGCAAATAGTTTTCTGTTTAAGCTTCCAGCATAATGTCCGTATTGTTCTTTTATGAGTTAGAACAGTCCTCCGGTTAAGCATAAATAAAGCTGTATTATAATTTAGACATATTTTATTTCGTAGTATATCCATTTTTCATTGCGAAGTTTAGGTCAAATTTCAGATAAAATAATCCTGGCAAATACTTTAAAAATTAGAAAATCATTTTCATGAAGTTCCCAAATATATTATTTTTTTAAACTCTCTTTTGCAAAATACTTCTAAAAATATCAATTAGTTTTTTGCAAATAAAACTATAAGAAAGTATTAAAAATTGACTAAAATAAAATTTAAAAATACTATCTCTTTGATAGCTGCTAATATACCTTTCTCTGGTTTCAATACATTATTAAATCTCCCCTTATACCCCCGTGCAATTCATATTTATAGTCTGTAAGAATTCCTCATTTGATTGGTTGATTCTTACTTTAACTTGAGAACAAATTTACATATTTTCAATTTATAGCAGAATTATATTTGAAAATAAAAAATTATGACGTAATGAACTTAAAACATATTATTTAAAATTATTACTTTATCAAAACTATTTAAACATTTAAAATAACTTTTAAAATAATTTTAATAACCTATTCCATTTATCTATTTTTATTTAAACAAAATATTTAATTTTTTTTTATTAACTGTATTCATCTTTATTACATCATTTAAACATGTTATACGATAGTTATCTTAATATTTATTATTATTTGCTTTTATGATAGGCAATAATTCTATCCAATTCTATAATATAACTTTTAAAATATTTTAAACTTTGTTACTTTAAATACAAACAAGCATGTGTGTGAAAGTATGAAGTATACAAGTCACATGATTAATAACTTTGACAGACGATTTTCAATCTATTTCTCTGCCTAGACTAATAAAATTGCTACACTTATTATATTTAATAATATAATTATAAAATTTGGAAGAACAATTTAGAAAATATAGAATTAAATACAATTCTCACCATCACAAAGTTTATTTTTAAAATATATTATATTAATTTTGACTATTAAATATGATTATAAATTTAAACACTGTATTTATTAACTTATCAGTTTTAAACTATTAAAATCGAATTTATTAAATATACTTTTAATATTTATAGCTGTGTTATTTAATATGGCCAGCTTTTACAACCATATGCAACAATATTTAAAGCTTTACATAACTATTTTTAAATAATTCACTATAATTTTATATACTACGTATTTGCTTTAGCCTCAAATTGTACTTTAAAGATATAATTGACAAACTATAATTAATGTATTAAAAGAACATATTCTAAAATTTTTAGTAATTGACTGTTATGAACTATTACTGACCTATAGAAAAGGGCACAATATATATAATGGTAAAATAATGTGCAAGAAGCAATTATGTAACCAATCAAATTAATTCATAACACTCCTAATTGGCATTCTTGTCAGACCAATGAAAAAGATATTCAACTGACTTCTATCTCTCTCTCTCTCTCTCTCTATATATATATATATATATATATAGAGAGAGAGAGAGAGATAGATATATATATATATAAAAAGATCTAACAATTACATGTATTGTCACATATTTTTAATATTTCAACCAGAGGACTGTTTTTTATCAGAAAATACAAACAATATATATTTATCATAGAAAAAATCTCCATACATGGAATGAACTAGAAATTTGTTTACCAAATAGGATATACTCCTGTCATTTTATCTAAATTAGAAACATCTCTCACTGAATGGGATTATTTTTGCCATATTAGCATACCTAATGTAATATTATATTTAATATTATAATGAGTAAATATGTAAAGATAAAGCATTCCA
Source organism: Epiperipatus broadwayi (assembly GCA_028023455.1). NCBI lineage: Eukaryota > Metazoa > Onychophora > Udeonychophora > Euonychophora > Peripatidae > Epiperipatus > Epiperipatus broadwayi. The sequence continues at coordinate 53,703 of JAQFVV010006661.1, read as the reverse complement.
CTGAAAACAAATATGTAACCTATCAAATTATTTTTTTAAAATATGAGATGTAAGCCAACGAATGTTCCAACACACTAATTAACTCCACCAATTGTCATGTTTTTTTTCCCCATTATATATATATAGAGAGAGATGAAAGTCTGATTTCTTTTCATAGATTCATTGAATATTAGATTATAATGTGCATTTAGAAATAGTGTGAATTAGTTTGATTGGTTATACATGTATATCCTTTTGAATCAGCTGTGATTTTAAATGTATTCACAGAAGATGTTGAAATATAACATTTGGGAGGGTGATTTGAATATTAAATGTTATATATATATATATATTCCTTAATATTTATGCTGTAATATTACATTGAATGTTTATATGTGGACAGAAATCTCAATCGTGTAGAATGCTTATAATTTACCTTATTATGCTCAATACTAAAACCATTTAGTGCCATGGTATTTGTATAAAAAGTCAAGCTATCATATCTGTGAGAATATTATATGTTTAAACTGCTATCTCATTCATGCATGGTAGTTAATTACTCACACACACATATATATATATATATTAAAGTGGAAGTCAACTTCCAACAATGTGCTATTTTTTTTAAATATAAATCTCTGTGCATTCGCCTTCCAGCAGGAGTTTAAAAAACTTAAGTGAATCATTTAAGCTTAGAGGGTATTTGTATATATACCAACTCTCACTAACCATGCTTCAATCAGGGATTGAGTCTATTGTGTACCAGATGTTATAATCAAATATTGAATTGTACAAATTTAGTTAACCTATCGCAGGAGAAAGACAGTGTCTCATTTTTAACCACCTACAATTAGACTTATATGACTTATAAATGTAAATCTCTTATTATAAAGCGCTGAAAATTTTGAAATTATTAAAGTGGAAGTCAACCTCCAATAATTGTAGGTGGTTAAAAATGAGACACTGTTTTTCATTATCCTGTGATAGGTTAGCTAAATTTGTACAATATAATATTTGATTATAACACCAGGCACACAGTAGACTCAAGCCCTGATTTAAGAATGCTCAGTGAAAGTTGGTGTATATATAAATACACTCTAAATTAAAATGATTCACTTAAATTTTTTTAACTTTTACTGGTGGGTGAGTGCACGGAGATTTATAATATTTAAGAAATAGCGCATTCTCAGAGGTTGACTTCTGCCTTAATAATTTCAAAATTTTTAGCACTTTATAATAATAGATTTACATTTATAAGTCTAATCATAAGTGGTTAAAAATGAGACACTGTCTTTCTCCTGTGATAGATTAACTAAATTTGTACAATTCAATATTTGATTATAACACCAGGCACACAATAGACTCAAGCCCTGATTTAAGCATGGTCAGTGAGAGTTTGTGTATATACAAATACCCTCTAAACTTAAGTAATTCACTTAAGTTTTTTAAATTCTTACTGGTAGGTGAGGGCATGATTTATAATATTTAAGAAATAGTGCATTATTGGAGGTTGAATTCCATTTTAATAATTTCAAAATTTTCTGCGCTTTATAATAATAGATTTACATATATATATATATTATTAAAAGGAGATTGCCTTGACAACAGTTTGAAAATGTTGATTGTTATTAATATTGGGATTGTCTAAGTGCTGATTAGTTTTTAATGATATATATGTGTGTGTGTGTGTGTGAGAAGAATCTGTCAATCTAATATCTTTTTTATTATTTTTGTAACTTATGATATAATGTAATTTAGGGGTGCTGTGGAATAATTTGATTACTTTTATATATATATATTAAATATTTTCATGCATGAATTATGATATAAACAACAGAATGAGTGAGAATATTTCTATGCGATGACTAGCGAATTAAGTTAGCAGAGATGTTACTAGAAAACTATCAATTATTAAGCTAAACCAGTTAATCAAGTAATACACAATAGCTTTTTTTTCTTGGGTTTACTTTGAAACCTTTTGTTTTTAAAGTAAACCCAAGACAAAAAAAGCTAGTTTAGCTTAAAGGCTGTTTGATAGTTATTGATAGTTTTTTTTTTTTTATCATATGTCATAGCATCGGCTGGGACGCGAACCCACAACCATCTGCAACCAACTACTTGCTTGCATGGCAGCTGCGATACCTCTCGGCTAACAATGCAAGACTAGTTATTGATAGTTTTCTAGCAACATTCCCACTAACATATTTCTTTAGTTATTATGTGGAAATATCCCCACTCATTTTTTTGTTTACACACACAGATTTTAAATTATATATGCTAATGCCTAACTGTAGAGAATAGCTACTACAAATAAATGGAAAAAAGATATCCCTTCTTTTACTGTCAAAGATTTTTAAATAGATTGCAAATGTCACACTAATAATAGGAATGAATTTTTGAACAAGCCAAGATTAACGCAATGGCAAAGTTGACTAACTTTCAAATGTAAACCATCTCTTATTATTTTTGGCTTGTTTAAAAATCTACTATTTTTATTGGAATGTAATAATTACATTTTATTTTAAAATCATGGTTAGCAAATGGCAAGTGATTTTTTTTTCATTTATTTGTAATTTTTGACTGTTATAGTTTAAAATTCATTGAATTTCTAAGAGTAATAAATGCATCTGCCTAGTGTTTTACACTAAGTATGATTATGACAAGACAAGCACTCTTTGTTTTTTGATAACAGTAGTGTCAAATATACTGTATGTCACCATAATATGAACATTTCTGACTGGAATTATATGGAAAAACAAAGCAAATTCTCCAACTCAGTTTTTTTTTTAAGAAAAACCATCTATTCATCAATTATACTAGGATTATAAATTCTTGTTGCATAGTGTTAATGCAATGAGAGTAATCAAGGCACAAATATATATTTATTGTTCCCGTCATTTGTAAAGAAAGAATACTTTTCTTATCTGTCTTGTCTCTGGCAATGATTACCTGATGTAATGTCCAATCATGTCATTCCATCTGTGTCACAGAAAATATGTAAATATATACACTGAACATTATTAAAAACCTGATTAATTATCACTATTTATATTCTTTTATATGTACATATCAAAAAGTATTGTGAAAAAATTTTCAAAATATCTATGTGATGTTTTATTTATGTAGATACTCAAGTGTAACTTATATGTATAATATTTTAAGTTTCAAAATTCATAATTAAACTACAATTACAGGGTTCAACTATAATAACCATGGCCTTACAATTTTATAATGTTTTATTCCTATAATATATAATTTTATTATGTAATGAATTAAAGTGCAGATTTGTAAAAAAAAAAATATTTTTAGGTATGCTGTTTTTCCAAGATATAATATTGTAACCATAAGAGAGAAAAAAAACTAAATACAGTTTATATAAATGTGTTTCTTTTCTCTCTAAATTTATCAAATTTTTCTCATAATAACTCAGAAAAATATGTATATATTAACTCACAAAGTCATCTGTTGGACATTATATATGTATGTGTGTGTTTAATATTGGTCTTTAAAATAAAATTTATTGAAAAAACATTTTAAATGTGTTGTGATAAAATAAACATATTTTAGAGAGAGTTATATGTTTTATGAGTTTTATATTGTATAATTTTCCTCTCAAATGCATTTTCTGTAATCCATTATTTTTTGGAAAATAGTAACTGAAATACTTTTTATTTATTTATTTTGTATATATAACTAACTGTAATGGGTTTATTTATATTAAAGTAAGTCATATTTATTCTCCATGTTATGTTTTTTTTTTTTTTTTTACAGATATATTAACGTTTAAAAGATTATTAAAATAATGAAGTCTGAAATTTTGGTATTACGATTTTCGAAAGATATTAAATTAACATCAAAAATGTTTGGCGTTGGAAATTAATTTTCATTTAGTTACAATAAATTTGAATTATTACATATTAATTATACTTAATATTTATCCAGTGCACAATAAATATTATTTGAAATGGTATGATTCTCTTAATAATTTTAAGGCAACAATTTTTCTAAAGATTTATAAGAAGAAAAAAATGTTTATAATATTTACTTTGACTAATCATTAAATTGAATGAATCATGAAATTAATTGGTAAATTATAAATCCAATATTATTTATGTACATGAATAATGGTTTCAGTTTAATTGGTTGTTGCTTTGCTACTTTATATCTGTAATTAATCTAGATTATTATTATTTGTAGTGATTTCAGAATAGTTTATGGTTCTGAAATTACATTAATGCATAGAATTTATGCCCTACATTGTAACATGTAAATAAATTGAGTACTTACATATAATTCAAGCTAATGCGTAGGTGGACTCATTCTGTATTTTTGTATTATTTATTGATGGAATTGTAGTATTTTACATATAGCTCATTAGGAGTTTTCTGTAGCTTCCATATAAATAGAGATAAGTTAGGTAGTTGTGGAGATAGTGTACTGCCACTGTTAGAGATGTCATTTCTGCTTAAACACACAGAAATATCCACAGTAGGGGCCCAAAAGCAGCAATGCTTGTTCCGGCCGCTAGGTGGCGGCTGGAACAAGCATTGCTGCTTTTGGGCCCCTACTGTGGATATTTCTGCCGGTTTAAGCAGAAATGACATCTCTAGCAGTGGCAGTACACTATCTCTACAACTACCATAATTTAGCTACATGTTTTATTCAAAGCATTTATTTTTTTAGGTCTATAAAATTTCAAGCACTCATACTGCAGTACAAATATTTTATTCTTAATTATTTGTTAATGTCGATTCCTTATACATTCACATTAATGAATAATGAAGATATTAATTCTATAGGGAATATGATTATTTTCAGATAATTAGAATGGATTAATTAAAGGTGGCAATGTCATTTATTCAATACTTAATTTTCTAGCCTTACCAAATTATATAAAATAAATTATCTTCATTACATATTCCCGTCTATCCGGCGTATGATTATTTTCAGATAAGTAGAATGGATTAAGTAAAGATGTAATCTCTATTTTATTCAACACTTATTTTTACAGCTTTACCAAGTTATAAAAAAATTGTCTCTCCATAATAAATTACCATTTCATTAAAGCACCTGTAATCTTTTGAAGTCTAAAAATAATATTTTTAATACCTATTATTTATACATTGTATATATAAAATATGTATGTTTACATGTAATCAAAGAATGAAAGTGTAATTACTAATTATTATTTTGGTACTGTTGTTTACTTTTTTACAGTAATGTCCTTCAAAATTATTTGAATAATTTAAAACTTTTGTTTTTGTTATGGTAAGAATAATAGCAATAAATTATTAAAGTTTTTATTTGCTTTTTTTGGGGGGGCGGGGGGGGGGAATTAAAATCTTGAATTAAATAGAGCAAATTGTTACATTTTCATTTACCAGTGTCAAAATCTCTCCACTCATAACTTTGACGCCATTCATTTCAGATAAATACACTAGTGATTATTACTAATCATTTTCGAAACTAGAGATTAGCACAGATATACACTTTAAACTTCAGTTAACGATTAATATATCTGATTTTTTTAAAATTTACACACACGGAGTTATTCACCTTTCTTTATCCCGCATGTAATATCTTTATAGATATAATAAACACCACCCTCCCCAATTCTTTTAAAATACATACAAATGAAGGTATAATAAAAGACAAATGACAACCAAGATGCATTTCGTGCTGAAGCAGCACTCATCAATTGCCCAGGTCATTATCTCTCATATGTATCTAATATATGAAGAATATTTATCTATAATAAATTGTTATATTTTTATTTACCATTGTCAAATACGGTTAACTATTATGTGTTTCTTTGAAAATCCTTACAAAAAACATTGCTTATAATAGAGTTTGAATAATAGTGGTAATAAATATTGTAAATAAAATTGTATTTTGAAGAAAATATGTTTAACAATTTGATGGTCATTGTATGTAAATTTTTAAAAAATCAGATATATTAATCTTTAACTGAAGTTTACAGTTTATATATGTGCTAGAGATAATATCTAGTTTCGAAAATGATTAGTAATAATCATTAGTGTATTTATCTGAAATGGATGGCGTCAAAGTTGTGAGTGGAGGGAGTTTGACAATGGTAAATGAAAATTTATCAATGTACTCTAGATAAATACTTTGCATATAATAGAGATATATATGAGAGATGGTGACCTGGGCCAACTGATGAGTGCTGGTTCAGCATGAAATGCATCTTGGGGGTCATTTGTCTTTTATTATATCTTTATTTATATGTATTTGAAAACAATTGGGGAAGTGTGGAGGGGTTTATTATATCTATTAAATAGAGTAATTGAACCAACTGGTAAAAACAAACTAGACATGATTCTTGTAGCAACTAATGATGTTTGATAAATTGTATTTATTCTTTTATCTTAAAATGTGTGGCATTAGTTTATTTATTGTTACTAGTGTTTATTATTTTTTAATATGTCTGTGTATCCAAAATTATTTGATCAGCTCTATGAAAATTTTGCCTTCATAAAAAAGAATTTCTGGAAACTTGTCTGCCAAATTAATGATACTGCACCTGAACAGTAATTATTATTTTTAATTAAAAACTTTTAAATCACTATAGTTTTTGATATACACATTTTATCTATTGTAGTCTTTGCTATAATATATATATATGAAAAACAAAAAAACAAGTTAAACTTGCTAATGCTTGTATTTATGATCAATAGATGGCGTTTTACCAAAAACACCATCTATTGATCATATATATATATATATATATTAGTTAGCAATTACATTACGTAATGATAATAAAATATATACATTAATTATACATATGCAAAATGATGGTTTTGCCCTGAATAGTTATCTCAGTGAGAAGTATGGCTGGCTTAAGAGTAACATTAAATTTTTTTTATATAAAACTATGGCCTATTAGTAGAAATATTGTGTTCTGCTTGTTTACCTTAATATTTGGATATTGATCTGAACAACTCACTATGTGATAAATAACTAGATGTTTTTAATCTAGGAGCTTATTTAAATTTTCAGTTCTTAAAGATAATTGAGCTAAAATTGATGACATTAATAGGCTATAAATGGTAAAACTTTATTTTACTTGAGGAAGACTATTATGCCTAAAATAAAATATAATTCACAAGAATTATACTTTTTTGATAGCTTGAATATAAATAAAATTAATATATAAGTACTGAAAACCCAGTGAGTTATATATAAACTAATTGTTAGCAAACATAAAATATAGAATGAGCCCATCTACATTTTAGTTTTGCTCATATAGCATTTATTGATATATTTATATGCAAAACATAATTAATATATACAGACGTAATGTCAAGACAACTGAAATCACTATAATTAGTCAGAACAACAAAAAGCTATATTTACATCTATTATGTGAAGATCAATATTTAGAGGGTGTTAAATATGAGGCTCAACTTTTGTCTCTGATTAATTATCGTGATTTCAGAATAGCTTATAGTGGTCTTGAAATTACGTTAGTATATGTAAATAGGTTAGTAAATGTTATGCTTATATCTAATCAAAGTTAAAGTTTAGATGGGCTTATTCTACATTTTCTGAAGGTTAGTTTACATAGAGTTTGTTGGAGGTTTTTCAGTACTTCTATATTAATTCACACGAACTTTAAAACAATTGATTAATTAAATTATATGGTAATGTGGTGTTTAAAATATTAGAAGTAACTACTAGAATTTTGATTCAGAATCTTTAGCTTCTGAATCCATCTCTTTACCACTGTGCTAAACTGACACTAATTTTGAAACTTATTAACTCCTAGGAAGTCAATGGGATTAGTAACAAGGCTTAGAAATATTGGGAATATACACTTGTTAGATCATTAATAATTTAAATTGCAAATGTTACATTTTAAAGTTAAATTGGAAAATATTGAAATGCAGAAAATTTGTATAACTTTTAAAAATTACTTTATCATAAATTATGCAGAGTAAATAAAAATTACATTAAGTGAGATGTTCACTCTTGAATTAGATACTTGTAAAGCCTTAATATAATTCCTAGTAGAAAGAATAGACTAAAAATGCCTTTTTTTAAGTTTATTAATAAATATTCAAAAGCTCTGACTGAAAAATATAATGAAATACATAAGTTAAATTGAAATTGCTTTTTTAAAAAACATACAATTTCTTAATTACAGTCCTTTTCTTGTTCAAATATTAGCATTTAATGCATTAGCAGTATATTAGGATGTTCAAATATGAGAATGTATAAGATATTATATAGCACAACATCTTTGTATTCATATTTTGAAAATTTCATGGTAAATATAAGTTGGACAATCTCACAATTAATATAAACCCCAAATAAATATTGAAAATAAATTTTAAATGCTTTAATGTTTTTTTTTTTTTTCATGTGTCAAAGCATCGGCCGGGAAGCAAACCTGGGACAACTTCTTGTAAGGCAGCTGTGCTGACCACATTCACAACTTAGTAATCATCCATTTTAGATAAATACGTAATGAATATTTTGTATTATTTGTTAGACTAAGAATTATTGTGACACTCTGTTTCCAGATATAAATTTTAAAAGCAGTTAAAGGACAATATATCTTTTTTAAAAATTAAATATAAATACCATAGTCCAAGGAAGGATAGAAATGACATGATAATTAATCTTTAGCATAATAAATAATTGATAATAACCATTAATGAATTTATTTGAAGTGGATAATGGTAAAGTTGTTAGTGCAGAAAATTTGATAAATGTAGATCAGATGTAATAATTTGACATTGATAAATACAGAAAAATAATGAAGACTTGTATAATCCATTGCCTATCTAGCTAAGTAGCTATCAAAGTTATCAAATCAATAGTTGGCTATAACAAAAAGAAATTAAACATCAGTTGTAATTAACTAATGTGAATGACATTTTCTTTATTCAATTTCTTTTTTTGCGATATACTAGGTAAGCTTTCTATTGTTTTTGTTTCTTTGACCATTGAAGTATGTTTTATTTATTATCAAATATTTGTTTTATATTTTTCTTTTGCTACATCAGGGGTGGTCAAATAGCGGCCCGAGAGCCACATGTGGCCCACTAAGAGTTTTTATGCGGCCCTCCAAGACAATCAGAAAAATCTGCTATGAACTGAGATTTCCTTCCCATCCAGAACTGAAGATTCATCTCATATTTTCCACGAGGATGACCACATCAATACACCTGCACAGAGTAGGTATGATGTGCAGTGCTTTTCAGTTGATCTGGTTAATTTCAATTTTGTCTTTGCATTAGCAAATATATACATTTCCAACTTTAGTGAAACCATAAACCCTCCAAAAAAATGTAAAATCACTGATGAATGTCATGTGTTTAATGAAGAATCTTTGGTAATACAAGGAATAAAGCAGTGTGTTTATTGTGTCATGAAAAAAAGGTGCGGCCCTCCACTAACCTTCGCTTCCACAAAGTGGCCCCCAATGCGGCTCTCCGCCAACCTCTGCGGCCCCTGAGCCAAACCAATTGCCCACCCCTGTGCTACATGTATTAACAGAAAAATGAGATAAAATGTAATATGTTTTGAAATATATAACATAGAAATAAGTTAAGACCATGACATGTGATCAAGTGTTTTTATTTATATTTTTCTTTTACTATCAAGTACATAATTTTGACTGTTGCTTAATTTATACAATCTAGATTTTATTTAATATGTAGGATTTTATTTTTTTTATAATTATAAGCAAACTTTCAAAGTTTTTATGATCACAAAATACAATATTATTCTAACAGAAGTTACCATTAATAACTTAAGTAATATTTTTAAAAATTAGGATAATTTTTTTAAATTATTCAGTAGATCAAATAAATGAATAATAAAAAACACAATTCTGACGATAAATATCTAACTGATTTTAGCATTATTTTTGTAATTGTTTTTAATTTATTCAATCATTCTATTTAAATAATGTTCATTTTTTCCCTCTTTAAAGTAGCAAGTGTAAATGTTAATCAGATAGTGGTTTTTTTTGTCTTAACTCTTGATTTACTGTATTGATAGTTTGTCGAATCTATTTTATTTAATCCAGTCCTGATGATTTCCCCCCCTTTTTTTTTTGTCAAGATTTTAAATGTACCTTAATAGAATTTTTCATTGGTCTGGATGTGGTGGAATCAATTACTTGATGTCACTTTGTAACATAATTTACATTTTTTTTTTTTACTGTTTCACCTATATAGTAAAGCAGCTGGCCTGGGTTCACTTCCCGGTCAATGCATTTGATATATGGAAAATATATGTTTTCATGTAGTAGCTCAATTTTAAGGGGGAAAAAATATCAACAATATTTTTCAAAAAAAAAAGTCCAACTTTCCAGAGCAGATCTTGGTTTTTTTTTTCATAAGCGAACCCGGGTCAGCTGCTTGGAAGGCAGCTATGCTAACCACTAGGCCACCAACGCTTAACGGAGCAAATCAATTTTAAACCAATAAGTAACTACTATTATCAAATTCCCAGATCATAAGAGTTTTAGGCTTACAAGGAATGATTATTATTGCATATTCTATAGACCAGTGGTGGCCCACAAGTGGATCATGATCCACCAGTCGATCGTAAAGCCATTTTTGGTCAATCGCTAGGCCAATCTGGCAAGAGCTGTCGGGGTAATGAGTGAAACAAATTAAGTCCAGAGTTTCAAGTTTTTTTGTTTTTGTTCTAAATTTTTTTTTCAATTTTAGATAGGTGAAGTCCACTAAGTCACATCATTATTGAAAATAATATTTTTAATCTTGATTTAATGTAGCTAATTTGAATTAATAAATATTGTTAATAATTTCTCATGTTGCTTTAATTCCTCCGGGCATGAGTTTTTTGGCCCTTTAAATAATTATTTTTTACTAAGTAGATATATAAAAATAGCATGTATTTTATACCTTCATCCACTTAGACTACGCCTATGATAACAAGTCGATCGCAACACATCTTTAAAATAAAAAGTAGATCTTATTAACACAAAATTTGGCCACCCCTGCCACAGACTTTTAAATATTATTTTATCAAATGACCAGAATAGGTAGAACAAGGAACTGCTGTAAGTAAATACTTAATATTATATATATATAGAAGCTGCCTTTAGATTAATTTAAAGGTTATGGTTCTATAAAATTATTAATGTTCTGTCAAACATATTTTTAAAGACAACTAATCCATTTTCCTAATAAAATTAGTAAAATATATCTTTAACACAGTCTTTAATAATCTGTTTTTTGCATTATTAGTGTAATACATGAAGTATAAACACAAGGAACTAAATTCATCTAATGGATTATATTGTTCCTTTGAATAAAGATTAAAATGATTGAAAAGAATTTGTAATAACAGCAGTCTATTTTAATTCTGAGGCAGTACATAATTTGCTAGTATTGAAATTTTCTCATTATGATTTGAAATTAATACTAGTATATGGAACATTTTAAACAAATGTTGGACTTTTTTCAAAAAACATATCACCAGATAATAACTTTTTGATTACTTTGCCTTTTTTCTCTGAATGAATACCAAGCGTGCTTTGTAATATGTACAACAAAATAGGAATCCACAGAGACAAAACTCTCCATACAGTAGCACCACTCAATGCAAGCCAGAGTAATCAATGGATGCAGGAAGGTTTGTGCATAAAATCCATATTTAGTGCCTACTCATCCAATAGCTCCAGTTTAGTTTCTATCTTGTGGCTTCCATCAGTAAGAAGCCTTAGATCTGAGAGCACTAGACTTAGATCTTAGGAACTAATGCAACCCTCCAACAATCACCTTAGATAATTGTAAAGTTTTGAGTCCAAAGTGAAACAAAATGTTTTAATTTTAAGCTCAATATTTTATAAAGTCATATAGATCTGAACTCAATTCAGAATCTATATTTTTGGTGTCTTTGGTTCTTTGATAACCATAGATGCTATAACCCTATTAGGTAAGATTGATATCTAACCACTAAACATCACATGATCACCATTCTTTATGCTTACACAAGCTGTTTACCAAGAGACAAATCTTTCCATACAGTAGTGCCATTCAAGGCTTCTCAGTGATGAGAGCTCCAAACTAGAAACTAGTCTGGGGATATTGGATGAATAGGCACTAGATAGGAATTTTATATACAAACCTTCCTGCATCCATTGATTACTCTGACTTGCACTGATTGGAGCTATTGTATGGAAAGTTTTGCCTTTGGGTAAACAGCTTGTGTAAGCGTAAAGAATGGTGATCACATGATGTTTAATGGTTTAATACTAATCCTGCCCAATAGGATTGGAGTGACTGTGGCTTTTAAAGAACTAAAGACAAAAGCTTGAATCAAAAACATTGTTTTTATTTTGGACCTAATGCTTTATACCTAATGGTGGCTGCTAGAGGGTTGCATTAGATCCTAAGATTTAGGTGCAGTGTTTTCAGATCCAAGGCTCCTCACCAGCAAAGGTCACAAGTTAAAACTTATCTGAGAATATTGGATGAGTAGACACTAGATAGGGATTTTATGCACAAACCTTTTTGTATCCATTTGTTACTCTGGCTTGCACTGAGTGGCGCTACATTATGGAGAGTTTTGCCTCTATGTAAATAGCTTGTATAAATATAAAGAATGGTGATCATGTGATAAAAATAGAAAAGCCCTTCGTAACATTATATATTGCAAAATGACAATTTGTTTTATTAAATATTTATTATCAAATATGATTTTTTTTACATAATAGTATTTTCATTGCGTAATGTGTGTGTTGTTTTTATTGTTATTATGAAAGTATAGTCATTTTACTGAAAATTGAGTAACATATGAATTGTATATAGTTCTATAGATAATTATGTACAGTGATATATACGCAGATATATTTCAATAATTTAGTACACAACAAATGTCCATAAAAATAAAAATTAGTTTGCTTTAATCAGAATGAAAATACAATTACAACATATAAATAAGTCCTATAATAATTAAAATGTTAAAATCTGTCATCCATTTTAACACTAATCGGAAAAACAAGGGAAAGGATTATAATTATATACTCATCCTTGTTTTTCTGATATATGTTTTTAAATAGTGCACTTATATTTTTGTTTCAATTGGTTGATTTTTTTTTTCAAGATCAGCTTCAAGTTTTAATATCAGCTAACTAGAATTATAAATTGGCAATATTAATAAGTTATGAAAGATAAATCTCTAAATAATGCATTTCTTTCATACATCTTTCATAGTGCGATTAAAATATTTTACAGTTACGACTATCTTAAACTTTCTTCAGTGGTGTAAAATAAATTGGACTGCATTATTTTTTATTTATTTACACAAACATAATAAATTTATGGTTTTATAAGAAAGAAATTAATGTAAACAATGCAAAGGAATGAAAGAGTATTTGATATCTTGAAAAGTTTAAAACTGCTAAAAATGTTCTTTTCCAAAATTGAAATTAAGAAATGTAATTGTTTTTGCAAATAATGTTTCATAGCTTTAGGAAATGTTGCTATACTTATCAGATAAAAGAAGAAAGTAGCTCTAAATAAAAATGCTAAAAAGACTTCGAAGTAATGTTCGATGTTTGTCTGGCGTTGGTTGCCGAAAAGACAGCGCAACCGCCTTGCAAGCAAGTAGTTGCTTGTAGACAGTTGTCGCGGTTTCGCTTCCCGGTCGATGCTTTGACATATGGAAAAAAAAAGTAATGTTCGATATTTCACAATAACAAAATATAGATTGATAACCATGAGTTAGAAGAAGTTACTAATTACAAATACTTCTATTATGGTATTAATACTGTTGGAATAACAAAGGATAAAATTAAGCATAGAAAAAAAATTGGAATGCTTATGATAGAAATAGCTTAAGAAATATTCCTATGTGTTTGAAAAGGAATGCTTTTAATAGATGAATTTTACAATTCTGACTTATGGATCTGAGACATGGACACTTAATAGAAAAGACTTTAGACCACCATTGAAGTATAGAAAAATGAAGTAAGAAGAATGGATATGCTAAGAGAGCAAATAGTTATCAATGGCATCATTAAAGAATTATGAAACTGAAATAAAGCTAAGATAGACATATTGCTAGAAAAGTTGATTAGTTGAAGTTTTAAATCGGATTTTAGGAGATTGTAAAAAACCTAGAAAAAGACCACGTGAGATGGGATGAAATACGTAAGTTTGCTGCTGTGTTGAGGATAAGAATGTAAGGATCGGAGAAACTAGATTAAACTTATCAGATCTTCATCCTACAGTGTATTGACTGATTGAAGTGATGATTGCAATATAAAGTATTTTTAACATCTACATTATAATTAAATTAGTAAACTTTTTTTTTACCAGTGAAGGTTATAATCTATTATGTAAAAATTGGAATGGAGAATAGTAAAAGTTCATTAATTGATTGACTATTAATATTAAATATATCTTTCTTTTATAAGCTTCTAAAAAAATAGTGCGTTACAAAAATAATTACAGCAATGTTAAAGGTATTGCTTTTGTTAAAAATTAAAAAAAACAAAAAACAAATCAATTGGTTAAGAGTAAAATTTTGCCTCTTTAATCACTAAGAAGTGGCTTTAGAATTTGTAAAGAAAAATTTAAATAAATGTAATTCTCAATAAGTAAATATCATTTTGTTGTTGTTGTTTTTTAAGAAAACAAAACCGTATAATCCTCTTTTCCGCATTTCTTAAATAAAATAAAAGTGAGAGGAAGAATATCTTCGAATGTAAAGTGAGCAAACCTCCAAGTCAATAGAGTGTGAAAGTACTTTTAGCAGTATATATATATATATTAATTATCAAATGATTTATTAATATGTTTTATGACTTTATAGTTTTATATTAAGTCTACAATATTACTTCAAAGTTTTTTGTAAATTTTTCTGTCTATATATATACATACATGGAGAGTCCACTAGGTATTATCAAAGTATATTTTACAGCCTAGTCACAGATCTTTCAGTTCTTTAAGATAATATTTTTAATAAATATGTTTTTTTTTAAAAAATCCTCATGATTAATGCATTTGTTTGCCAAGCTTACACCCACTTAAACAAACTTGAGTGGAGTTTCGGAAACGAGCATAACTTTTTTTTTTTTTCAGATAATTGGTCCTTAGTCAATCTAATTAGCTTTTAAAAGCACATACTACAAGGCAAAAATTCTAACAAATGAAATAACTGAAAGAATGCTAGCTTGAACTCAACAAGACCTAGAATCCAAGCAAAATATAGCAATCTAGCATGTATGAGATACACAGGTCAGGAACAATGCCAAACGCTAACCCATTTACCTGTGCTCCAGGGTCTCTTGACTATATGAACAATGCTTTTGAAGATACTAGCAAGCTTTTCATTTGCTGCAGACCCAGCAATTTGAACAGGGTGAGCAAAGAGACATGGTGAATCAATAATATATTCAAATGAGTAATTAACAATTTCCATGAAGTATAATAATTAAGAACGGTATGAGTATTGCTTAAATTAATTAATAATCAGATCCATAATGTTATTCAAGGCAACGTTAAATAAAGGGAGTTTAATTAATAATACCACAAAATCTTTCATTCAATTAGGGAACAATTTAACTTAATCAAATAGTTAATACTAGAGATTCGGGCAGTGAATGACAAATACGAGAATACAGAGAAGTGATATAATATAAATTTATTAAATAATAAAATATGGTAATTTATGATTATAAATAAAACAAAGTAGGTGCATAAAATGTCTATACAATGATTACACATTTGACTATGATTAATTTACAATCACGCATTTCGGTGGATTCATTAAATAGGTCATTCAGGAAATTACAGAAGAACTAAAATTTTTGTATTATTACATAATATTGGTTAGTGCAACTACTACATATATAAAACGAGAGGTTCGTGCGGTTAATCATATATGGTGGTTTGTGCGGTTAATATGTCAAGAATAAAATAAATTAATTAGGTAAACATAATACCTCATTTAAAATATTACACATTCACACTAATGAGTTTCATTAGTCATTATATAAGTAAGAGTTTCTGATGTGTGATTTCAAAAGCATGGGAGATTATATTTCAGTAAGATTTGGAAGATCGTTCAAATATGTGGAAGTAAGATGGTTCAGCTTAAAAGAAGCTGTAATTCATAATCTGGCCTAGAGAATTAAATAGAATGGGTGGCTAACAGCCTGCAATTATGGCTGACAGAGAGCATTGCAGGTTTATAAATAATAATAATAATAGAGACTGTATTACATTATTGTTTACAATCGCATACAGGAAGGTGGTCACTTAAGACGCTCTTGGGTGGCTTTGTCATATTTATAGGAAAGGAGCATGCCTATATGATGGCCAAGGTCATATATCTGAAGGATAGTGGCACAAGTTGCATGTTGGGACATTTTATCTGTATGTTTCCCATACACTCATTCACTGGAGGTGCCTGAAGAAGATCCCTAGTAGGAAACACAACTATCTTGAGAGGGATAATGAAGAAATGGGATTGGTCATTCCAAAGATCCCAAAAATATGTGGCAAAGCAAGAAAATTATAAATAATTGCAACAATACCTTTATAATGCCTTAAACATATAAATAGTTCATGTCACTAATGAACATGATAAATTAATTAATACCTGATTATTATGGGATGCTCTCCTGTATAATGGAATGCTTAAACCCAAACCATCCTGGGCACTTAACTAATAATTAATAAAATGTACAAAAGAAGTCAGAATTTAAAACTAGAAGGGAATAAATTGCTTTCTCCCACATTTCTAAAATATCGCCTTACATTTCTACAAGCGATCATTGCACATATAACTTAATATATTAATTTACAAAATATAATAGATCACTTATATTCACATGATAGATTACATATTAAATTTACTTCTGATGAGATTTAGTTAGATAAATTGGTAAAATGATTTTAATGATTAGATGAGGGTTAATTTTCAGTTAGAACAATTAAACACAAACATTAAGATCTTCGGATCATATAAAGAGTAAAATTATTATAAAATAATTGGTATAAAATCGAGCAAGTTTATAATAACTAACTTTAAAAAAAATTTACATCTCCATAGTTTAATAGGAGAAAACTATTGGTGGTGGATTTAAATTTACTCATTGGATTGTATACCTTCTTGGCATATCAAAATAAATTAGAACCACAAATTAAGAGAAAATAAAATTAAATCTAAATTGCCACACCAAAAAACATAACTTATGCTGCATTACAATAAATTGTATAGATATTATTAACATGATGCCGATTTAGTATGCACTCACGACCACCATTTTGAATTAAAGGATCTGCCCCAAACCACACTGACACATCCAAACGATAAATGACACCTATCAAAATGGCCATTTTTATAAAAAAAAACACAAAAAAAAACAATTTTCATAAAAAAAAAAGAAAACCAAATTTTCGTAGTTATAAGAAATGTAATCACATGATTAAAATATTAAAGCACAAAAATTTACCATTTTTATCATCCCCCCTCAAAAAAAACCCCAATTTTAAGAAATGAAATCATGTGATTAAAATATTAAAACAAAAAAATCACCATTTTTATGAAGGGGGGGGGGAGCAATTTTTGTAGTTATAAGAAATGAAATCACATGATTAAAATATTAAAATACAAAATTCACCATTTTCATTACAATCCATCCATTCATTACAAAATTGCCATTTTCATCCAAAAAAAAACACAAAAATGCAATTTAAGTTTGCTAGTTTATCAAGCATTTTTGGTAATAAAAAAAAACAATTTTCATAGTTAAATTTAAGCGTAAACAGATAATATTATAATAACGTGAAAGCTAAACACCTTCGAACAGATACGCTTTAAACATGCTTACGTGACAGCCAATCAGATGGAATAATGACATCACATGGGACTCTAAATTCTAAAACACAAGCCAGAACTATTAGAAAAAAAAAAGATGGGACCCATCTTAATCTATGCCTCAATTTTATTTAAATAAGCCAGACTCAAGCATTTTGAACTAAGAGTGTGAAGCTTAAATACCTTCACATTTAATCCACTAAATATTATATATATAAATTAAAAAAGTAAAATGCAATTTTGCAGAATATTTGAAATGAGTTTCAAGCAATAATTATATTTTCATCCAGTTATACATATGAAACCATGTGACAAAATGGCACACAAACATCTTAAACTCATGTTATGTAAATCTACATCAATCTTTAAAAAAATCAAATTTAAGTTTATTAGTATATTAAACCATTTAGTCATGATACGTCAACATTTAAAAAAAATCAAGTTTACTTGTTTATTAAACCATTTACTCATGATAATCAAAAGGATGACCTAAAATTGATAGATTTAAAATATGAATTATACTATATACAAAAAGATTATAACTTATAAAATATGAATGTTAAAAAATAATGACATTGCAAAGACCAATTATTAGTTTAAATTTAAGTTTGCTAGTTTATCAAGCATTTTTGGTAATAAAAAAACACAATTTCCATAGTTATAAAAAATGTAATCATATGATTAAAAAGGTAAAATTTAATTTTGCAAATATTTGAAATTAATTTTGTTTAGAATTAAAATAATTCATTAATTAATAGTTCATTAGATGATGGCAATATAGATGTTACCTTGGGTTTGAGGACAACGTAGGTAATCGGTGGATCATGATTGTAAGTTGGTTTGGGTTGGAAACAGGCATTGGTAGAGATTCAAAGTTCACTTTCAGGCAAGCATATCACCGAACAGTCCACATATTCAGTTTAGATGTTCCAGACTTCAGCATAGTGAGCTAGATGAGCTTCCCATAATGATTGATAGCCAAAATTTAGCTATTTATACACAAGGCACATATTTACAGAATGCTGCCTTGAGGCAAGATATTTCCTTCATTTCACATATATCTGGAAACACGATCTGATCCTGTGTTTTCCTTACATTTTTGTTTAGATTTAATATGATAAAACTGCTGCTGGTCATTGTTTCAAACTCTATACACATGGTTGAGATTCGAAATTGATCTGCATTTCCATATATGGTAATGAAAAATGGATCAATTGTTCAAGTGAAATTTAACCAAATTGACTTACATCTCCATACATGGTAATGAAAAAGACTGATCAATGGTCAAGTAAAATTTAATTAAAGAGTCTCTGGTATTTATAACATTCCATATGTTTTTTTAGAATGATACCATGGCCCACAAAACTTTAAGATCCACTGATTACATTGTTTGATTCTTAAATGTCAATTTATTTTTATGCAAATTATTAGTAATAAAATTACAAAATATTATAAATTAGATACATATTATACATTGGTTAGTCCTATATATGTAACTAGTAAAGTTATTGAAATTCAAAATATAAAATAACAAAATTTTATAACTTATAAATATTACTTCTCATACATGTATGCAAGTTGAATGGGTAGACAAAACTAAATTTTCTTAATAATTTATCAAATTAAAGTCTATTTAATTTACCACAATATTTAACTTTTGGTATAGATCCATTTAGAGTCGTGTATCCATACATCTCTATATATACTACCATCCATTGCTCAAGATGGGAGTCCATTATATGATTTGGATT
Source organism: Epiperipatus broadwayi (assembly GCA_028023455.1). NCBI lineage: Eukaryota > Metazoa > Onychophora > Udeonychophora > Euonychophora > Peripatidae > Epiperipatus > Epiperipatus broadwayi. The sequence goes on along the minus strand of JAQFVV010006661.1, from coordinate 34,138 downwards.
CAAACCCATTCTAGTGCTTATATAATTAGCACTAGATTAAGCACAAATCTGAAGAACAGAGTTCCAGCTTCAACAACCAGATATTAATCTCTTGACCAATACTAAATGATTACCTAAAAAAATTCTAAGATGAGATGATTGGAACTAAGAAAATGTTTCATCTTCCATAATTCAAATACTGATTATAGCATGACAGCTGCAAGAGTATTTTCTATCCAATTATAACTTGACAAATGGATAACTAACTACTTTTAGATAAATAGTAATCATCTCAGATTAATCTGGATATATAAAATTGCTGATAATGTGCTGATCTCAAAATTAAAGTATAAAGCATATCACTGGTCACAGAGTTCTCATACCACTATTACCACTAATCCCATTATTTATATTTGATGTAAATGTTTTGACTGTAAAATTTGCATCGTTGAAAATAAAATCAATTTATATTTATACTGTGATGCATTTTTCTAGTTTTATTTTTTTTTTATTATTATTATTTGTCATTTTTGAGTGTGTATTATAATGATTGTGAATAAAGTTGCAACACAGGCAAAGTTTAACCTATAGTAATTTAAATAAATATATGCAGAGATTTAAGTTAAAAAAGTAAGCAAAAATAGAAATTTCATTATATGGCATAATGGTCGTAAATATTTAAACAAAATATAGAAAAACTGAATGCAGTGTTATATAAGCAATATTTGAAATTATTCAAGACTGAAATTGAAAATAATTGGAGAATTAGTCTTAGTAAATACACACAGACTTATCTCGTAATAGTAGATTTAGTGAAATTAAGAAGTGTATTTGCCAAAGATATATGTTTAAGGTGAAAATAATTTGCAGTCCTTATTGTAAAAAATTTTATTTTGTCAAGCCATGAAATTTTTTAATTTATGTAAAATTAAAAACATTAAATATTGCAATTTGACAAACAACCATTGAAATCATGAGTAATTGAGGATTTGAAAAACAAGATGGAAAAAGTCAGTTACTTTTGAAAAACATCCTGGAATGATGGGAGGATTAGCTTCTGAGCTTTGGAAAACATTCTTTGATCATTAGGAAGATGCTAACTTAGAAAGCTTATAAAAGGCATTTTAAAGAAGATTTTTAACACTTTAGAGATTGCAAACTTCGCAGTATAGATTTCAGAGAGAAATTTATCATTTAATATTTTCTAGAAATACCAATGTTAATCAAGTAAGAGGATATTAGCAATGTTCATTGATTGGCTCTAATAGTAAACCTCAGTTGCATCAACATTATTCTCCAGGCTGCAGAAGTATGCAGCAAGTTGTCAGTATTCTATTGTGACGTTGAATTACATTTATGCTTAACAAGATCGCTAGTAGTCACTAGACTTGTATTTGCCTATCCATTTTCAATCACTTTCTGGGAAAAATTGATGACTTGCCAAGATTTCATATATAGTCTATTGTACCAAGAGATGTGTTAGCTGTAATGAAATTAAGCTGTTTTACTGCCTGGTTTTCCACTTATTAATCAAGACAAGAATACCATACCAACAAATTAGTTTTATTGATAAAATTATATACAATAAATCAAAGCACCCTGTTAGTTAAGAACTCCATTTAATAAATTATTTTCAACTTTACCAAAGGTGAAATATTAACTTTTGGAATGTCTACCATTTGAAGGCTTATATTTGTAATAAATAATATAAAGTTTATTAATATATGATATAGACAAAAAAGCTTTAATTGTAAAAATAAATGTTCAAGTATGAAGGAAAATCTTGTTGTCTTTTCTATTAAGAAAGGGGGAATTTGATCCTTAAACAATATAGAATTTATTCATTTAAACAGTATATAATATCGTAGAATTAAAATACTCTTAATACCCTTTATTTAATTTGTATCCAGTGACTTTACAAGACATTCAGTGCTTTCAGTTATAACATGCCCAAAGTAAAGAAGATTTTTTATCTTTAATGGTTATAAAATTTTAAAAAATGCAAGTTTCATTCAGCACTATAAGTACTATAATTTCATCATTTATAACAACAAAGTATATTAATATTTGCTTGTAAATTGTATATATTTGATAATTTATCTAATAAGTTTTATGGCTTAAATTCTTGTGAATATTATTTTGATTGTGACAAAAATACAATGTGCATAATTAATAAACAATTTTATAGGATCAAAGGTTACTAAACATATATTTAAAGTAACATTAACTTTTTCAATCGTAAATCAATCTCATAATTTTTTTATGATTAATTCAAGATAATATCCAGTTTTATCATAAATATAGATTAGCAAAAAAAGATTTAATCATTTACATACATTATTAAAACTGCAGCAATCAATTGTGCATATTATTTATTATTTATTTATAATTTATTCAATTTTGCTGAATTTATGGGGGGCTGGAGATACACAATTTAAAAAAAAATTAACAGTGTGGCCAAAAAAAATTCAAACTCTTATTGGTTAGAAATTACAAAAAAAAATAATTTTAATAATTGAACATAAAATGCATGACAATGAATTTTAAAATGTATATTAAATTGATTTTTTAATTTAATTTTAAAATATACATTGTGGTTAGTTTTTTTCTTTCATGCTTTATTTTAATTCAACAAATTATGATTCATAAAATATTTTGCAGATATGTAAGAAGCAAAATAGTGATGGCAATTGAAAAATTATATATTTTTTTCTTTTAAAATTACAGCTACCAAAATGTTTTTAAATAATATATCAAGATGTTAGTATTTGTTTATAATATGCTCAGTTAAATGTTTCTTCATTAATTAACACTTTTTTTCAATTTAAGCTTTATTTTTTAATAGACTTTTTTTTTTATAATTGAATTTAAAATAATGAATTAATTTTTCCTTAGGAACTTTTTATAATACTTTATAGGGTATTTTGGAAAAACAATTATCAATACTAATGGGGATAAAGCTATATTAAAGTACTAGCATAAATTGAATTATTTTAAATGCTAAATAATATGGGGTGTTATCATTTGTCATAGAATCTTTTTACTTTATTAACTTAACATTCTCACATTCATATTAATAATACTTCAAAATTATTATTATTATAGTGCTATTCTCAAAGATTACTACTTAGTAACACAATATTTATTTATTAGCAAATTGAACCAATTATTTAAAATACAATAAATATCTACACAGCTTTAGACTTTATTAAGATTTATTTTTATTCCTATATTTATACTTTTATCTGATAAATTTTACAATATTTCCTGAATAAGCAAATATTTTATCTAGCGCCGTCCTTGCAATTATATTTCATTCCAATATCAGCCTTTCAAGCTAATTGAGCATGCACCTTTTGAGTGTTAAACAAATGAATACTCTCTTCTTCAATCCAAGATATAGTATTTATGCATAAATACTATATCTTGGATTGAAGAAGAGAGTATTCATTTATTTAATACTCAAAAGGCATGTGCTCAATTAGCTTGAAAGGCTGATATTGGAATGAAATATTTCCTGAAGCATTATTTGTAAAACCAATCACATCCATATGTACAATCTAAAATAATATTCAATGAATTTTCTTAGAAGATAAAGATTGATAGTCATTAGTCATGAATTATAAAAAGTTAATAACTACAAACACCTTGGTTAAATTATTAATATAAATGAAAAGATAATGGATGAAATTAATAATAGAATTTAACTTTAATGGAACTCTTTTGGTAGAAATATTTTAATAATAAAAATAATATGCTTATTGATTTGAAAAAAGTTTTCAATAGATGTGTTCTTTCTGTTCTGACTTATGAATCTGGATTTTGGAAACTTAACAAAAGAAAAATACATAAATTTCAAACCATTAAACAAAGTATGGAGAAATATACGTTGAGAGTGATAACAAGGAAAAGTCAAAAGTAAAATATTTGGATGAGAGAACTGACAGATATATACTGAAAGACTGAAATAAAGCTAAACTGAATATTGCTAGAATAAATTATGAAAGATGAATAGTTGAAAGCTTAAAGTTGATTTCACAAGATAGTAAATGATCTAGAAAAAACCGCATGTAAGAGGGCTGGATGAAATAAGAAAGTTTGTTGGTGTCATATGGAGAAAGAGACCATGGATAGAGATGTGGATTAAACTTTAAGAAATTATCCTATAGAAAATTGATTATGGTTTAAAATGATATTGGTGATGAAGCACTACAAAATTATATCAAAACAACGTCTTATTATACAAGTTCACAAGCTTCTTTTATCATACATTCTACTAAATAGTAAATACAGATTTAGTTAAAGTATGCAGGTGATTTTTGAGTATTTATTCATTGATAATTATTTAATGATATATTCTAAGCAGCATATTTTGTTAAAGTAAAATATAATTTCATCAATGCAAATTCAAATGTTAAATGGAGGGACTAGAATTTAGTCATCTTGATGACCTAATAATAATCAATTAATCATAAATTCAATTATAAAGACAAGCCATTATATTCCCTTTTTTGAGAATTTAAAAATAATCTGAAGGTTTCCATAGATGATTATCATTTTTTGCAATTTATATAATGAGCAACTCCATGTTAAAAATTATCACATTTTTCTTAAGTATATTGTATAAATGTTCATTATTTCTTTCAGAGAAAAATTATAATAAAATTACTGCTGAATTTATTTCATGAATAAACAATAATCTTTGCGATTACTACTGCTATTATTATATAACTCCCTTATGACATTAATATTACTTGTGATGTAAATTATATCTTCTCTAAGTTTATAATCTATTTATATTTTCAGAGTTGATGATTTATATTAAATTTCTTTTTTTATTATTATTAACGTTTAATTATAAAAGTAATATGAATGGAATTCACAACTATAGACACTTTCCAATAAACAATGGATTGTTATTATTCTTTAGATTTAAAAAACTAAGATAAAATATAATGAGAATATGCTGTTAGAAATATTACTGTTACTCAGGAAGGGTTTTTTAATAGTGTTAACAGTTTTATGCAATAATCCTTTTATTTTTGTTCTTTATAAAATCTTTCACAAAAAAAAAAAAGTTGAATAGTTTAACGTTTGTGTGTGTATATATAATAAATAAATAAATTTATGATGTAAGATAGTTTGTATATAAAAAAACTGATGATTGCTGGTTTAGCATGAAATACGTATATTGGTGATTATTTATCTTTTCAACATGTGTGTGATCAGGTAGGTCAGCAATACGAGATGGCACTGAGAGTGGTGGGTCGTGTGAAAGTCTGAGTTCAAACCCCACATATACATATATAAATGCAGGTTTAAGCCTATACAATGTATTAATATATATAAACAAGTAAATCATATGTACAATTTAAGTCAAAAAACTATATATAGAAGTCACCAGATTTAGAATAATTTGTTTACATACGCTTATATATGTTCGACTAAAAAGAATAATACATTGTTTTCGCAAAAGTTTTTAAATTTATTATAAAAATAATTTATTATTGTATAATCTATTTAGGTATAATGACGATTTGAGTATATTCCATTATGTTTATTATTAATATTATATAGTCATTGCAAAAATTGGTTATCTTTTTTATTTTGTTTTTCATGACAAAAACAATTTTTGCAATGGCTATATAAATCTGTGAAACATAAATACTCATACACACATTATATGTGTTGCGTTTATTTGCACTCATAATAACTACAGACCTGCACAATGGTTAAAAATTTTGTTAAAAATTTATATACAATATGTACATCTGATATAACATTGACAAGGTATAACATTTTCTTGCTGTACAACTATTAAAATAAGGGACATTTTCAGCTATATGACAGCTTATATCAGGTCAAGGTAAGATGACATTTCCATTTATACCATAATAGCTTGCTTCACCTCTCTGCTCATGCCTCACTATTTCTGCAGTTAAATATAAAACAGTATAATATGACTAATACCTGTGCTTCATCCAAATGGACTACCAATTTATAGATTAGTCACCTGTTTTAATCAGAGCAATCATGTTCACTGAATATCTTCCACCGAAGCCTGCTTCTGTCATTGATTATATATTATTTATACTTAAATATTCATTAGTCTGTAGTAATGAATGCTGAATCCAGTCAAGATAAGATTGCTATCTGGATGAGTTCATTACTTTAAGGTAAGTCGAGCATAACAATATGCTTGTCACATAATCTATTTTGTTAATATGTTAAAATATTATTTTTACTTTCTTCTAAAGAAGTTTCCAGTGCTTACTCATTTATAGCTTTCCATTGCATTACATCATCAGTTATATCCTTTTAGAGAAAGTAATCAATATTGTATTTATTTACTGTCTCTTTTAGATACACTTTATAACATAAATATAGTTTATCCCACAAAAGTGATGCTCAAGTTTGTAATGTAAATTTTTAAAAGTGTTATTCTTTATTAACTTCAAATGTCAATCCAATGATAACAATGTCTTCACAGTAAGAGAACATCACTTTCATGTAGCTGAAGAACAAGCATACTTATTACACTTATAGAATTTTACAGAGAATTTTTGAATTAATTTTTTCTAATGTTTTTATTACATTTAAATACCAGCCTTTCAAGCTAATTGTGCATGCACTTTTCATGAGTGTTAATAATAAATGAATACCTCCATTCCCAATACAATTAGCTTGAAAGGCTGATATTTAAATGTAATACAATTGTAAACATAGCGCTATATAAAAATAAATGCTTATTTACTAATGTTTTTATGTAAAATTGATATGAGATTTAAAGCTTTTTATGCAGTAAATTTGAGAAAATATTAGATCTCTGTACAACTAATTCCCTCTAATCTTTTTTCAATTCTTTTATAGTCAAGATGTGGAGGAAAAATACATTAATTAAAATTGTTTTTCCTATCTTGATTGAAAAAAAAATTAATAACTTTTCTCAATTTACTTTAATCATTTGAAAAATCACTTTGTGGAATTTATCAAAATATGTTATACAAGCATTACTTAAAAAAAAGATTTCTAAAATAGTTAGTGGAATTTTATCAAAATATTATACAAGATTTACTTTAAAAAAGATTCTAAAATAGTCAGTGTAATTTTTTAATTAACAGGATATCTATTGTAACATAAAAACATGCTTGTTTTAATTTCAAAATCAGAATTAATAAAATATTAATTAGACCTTTTTTTAAATATTTAATTTATCCTGAACTCTTTATTCTAGTGGCAAATAAAACATGCTATTATACAAACAAGAAATAAGGTCTTTTTACTGCCCTGAGAAATACAAGAATATATATTTTTGTCACCAGAAAACAATGGTAATCTATAAATCTATCATATTAGTTCTACTAAGTATGATTAATAGTTTTACAATAACTATGACTTTAATATATCTAAGTGTAAAAGATAATCATTCTATGTACCTTGGAGAAGAACATGGTGTTCTCTATTCCTTTTCCAAATAACATAATACATAGAATAAAAATGAATAAATTCTTCACTATTCAAACTAGCAGAAGTATAAGATGTTAAACATTTAGCTGTTTTCTTATTTACTGGGAGATATTTAAAACATAAAGTTCAAGAAAATTCTTAAATTTGTCATCATCTATCAGAGGGTGCAACAGATAAAGATATAGTTAATAATTTTTATTTAAAAAAAACATTAATTGTTCTTATTTTTCAGACTGTATACAGTTGAACATGTCATCAAGGTATCTCCAACATAACATGGAATAACTAATATAGGAAGAGGCTAGTATCTAAGCATTTCTCTGATGAAGCTGTTAAATGGGTTAATGGTATTTTTGTAATGGCAAAGTTCACAAATATGAGATTTTTTCAAAGTATCATCATGTAAAAAAAATGATAAGCTTTTATTTTATTCTGCTTTTTTTTATATAAAATTAAAGTGACTCTGTTAAGATAAAATCATTGTTGTTTAAACTTAGATTTGAAGCTCACGTTTTTTAAAGATCATCCTTTCCAATTTGAAAAATAGTTTCAAGCTTTTATTTAATATTTTTTTTAACAAATAAACCACCAGAATTTGCCACTTACTAATATTTCAATATTAATATTATTAAAAAGTGAAATTTTTTTAAAAGCCAACCTATGGTATTTGAAACTACACAATTTCTATTTTAATTAAACTACATCTCAACCTGTAAATGAATGATAAAATTAACTACTAAAACATTAAAACCTTTTTTTTTTTTGAAAAAAAAAATCTTTTTAAAACATATGCAAGAGAACAATTAAATGCAAATCTTTTTTAAAGAACTCTGTCCCGGATTCGCTTTCCGTCAACATTTTGACATCTAAAAAAACAAGAAAAAAGAGAAAGTTGAATGTACTTTTGGCTAAAACCAGTTTAAAAGCTGAATTAAAACTAAATCTTTTTTTTCCTCTTTTTTTTTTTTTCATGTCAGAGCATCGGCCGGGAAGCGAACACGCAAACCCGGGACAACTGCTTGTAAGGCGGCTGTGCTGACCACTCGACCACCAATGCTTGACAAAACTAAATCTTTACTCGCTTTTGGACAGACTTCAACAGAAAATATGACCAGCGTTTTGACAAAGGCTCGCGTTTCTATTGTCTTTATAAACATGAAGATGATGAAAAAGATTTTCTCTTTTTATATTTGCATAAATTGAATGAAATTTAAATTTTAAAAATATATTTTATACATTAGTTAAATCTGATTTTTAAAATTATGATTTAAAACAAACTTAACTTACATATAAAATATTTGTGTTTTAAAGTATTCAAGGCATTAAAATTTTTATTTATTAATAAATTAACACAACAAATATTTTTTTATGTAATCTTGAATTCATTGTCAATTTATTTTAGCATTCCGTTGCTTTTTAATTTTGTTACGATCTATTTATTTATACTTCAACATACAAATTTAAAATGACTTCTATAATTTGGTAATATAAAGAGTATAATTTATGGAAATAGGCTGTCAAAGAATACACACATGAAATAAAAATTGAAAACCACTGTATTGCAGTGAAACATCAAAAATAACAAAAGATGCAATGAAAGGAGTTTTGGCATTTGAAAGGATATGCTAAAAAAAATTATTGCATTTACTAAATGCTGTAAATTGTACAAAAATGTAAACTGGAAAAAAAAATCAAACAATGGAAACTTCAACTGCTTGACTGCGTATATTTAGTAAAGATTACAAATTAAAACTCAACTTTCTGGTATTTTGTAAAAATTGCTAATTTAAGATTCCATACAGAATGGTGGATATTACAAAAAATGTTTTGAATTAGATCACAGTTATTGGGCTTTTTTAAAAAAATAAAGAATAGACAAAACTGGAGAAATGATGAAAAAGTATATCCGCTTACAGGATCCGAGTCATTGTTTCTTGACAACAGTGATGATTTCTGTATTTATAATAACAATAAACGATAATACAGAATTTTCAGTGTCTGGTGTTGTAATGAGTTTCAAATTAAACTTGAAAGCAATAATGGAGACTATAGATTCCGCTTCTTAGGATTATGATATTTATCCAACATATAGTTAAGACTGCATCATATTAATCATTGTAGTTTTTGTTTTTGCACTATTCTGAGATAGACACTCATTTAGTAGTCGGTATTGGGTGGATAGATTTAGATTGGCTATGAACTTATGAGTTGAATAACTAATGCTAAAGTAAGATTATAATTGTGAGAATAAAATGACTTTAAAAAATTTTCAGATTGAGTTCAAACCCAGATTAAATATTTGGCAAGCCAATATGCTTGCACTTAGAAAGTTATCCTTTAAGTAAAAAAAAGTAGTTGCAATACACTACATGCTATAGAGGGAACTCTGTGTAAGAGATTAATCTTTATTCAAAAGCACTACATGCTATAGAGGGAACTCTGTGTAAGAGATTAATCTTTATTCAAAAGATTGTGTTTTGCTCGAGAATGTTGATTTTCGAAGATAACTGAAGAAGACAGAAATAATTAAAATTATTAAATGTTAAAGATTGAATTTCTTTAGCAATAAATAACCTTCATTTTTTTTCCACTTGAGGGAACTTATAGAAAGAACAAATAACTTGATATTTTTCAAATATTTTAATTGTTCTGTGCTAATATTTATTTATAAAGTTAAAAATTATTTACAGTGTCTAAAATTAAAAATAAATAAAATAATTTCGAAGATTTTATTGTTCATGAGCTTGTAAGAAGTTCGACCGGCGGTTATCTAGAAAAAATAATAATCTGGATTTCTGTATTTCACTCGGAGGAACGAATAAAAAAAAATCTTGATATTATTTTAAATTGTTCTGTGCTCAATTGCTATATTTATTTATAAAGTTATTACAATACCTAAAATTAAAAACAAACAAATAATGGTTTTATTGTATTTATATGTCGAATTATATCCATAATCTAATATGGGTATTGAATGTCTTTAGAAAAATTTAACTATATATTCCGAATACATTCAACTGCTAGTAATAGCACATCAAACAGGTTACAATATGCTCAACGTTTGGAGAGGTATTATTTCCCCCTCTTCTGAGTGTTGCTGGCCTGACCAGTGACAGTACTAGTATGGGATTGGAATCTGAATCCTTAGATTCTTGAATATTGAATTTTAAGGTAACACTTTAACCAACAGCCATCTTGCTCATGAATTCATAAAAGCAACTGAGGTGTTGGACTGGAATCAATTCGATAACTCTTACCTTCCAGAGTGTGATAGTAACATGTAATTTATATAGTTCTCTTTTTGTTCATCTTTTTTAATCTTTTGATCACTTTTAAAAAGTTCCCACTAACTATAAGCCAAGTGTGATTCACCCCCCCCCACACCTGTGGTTATTGCCAGGTAATAATCTAAGCTACTTTTTGTTTTAAAGTTGAGTAGTCAATATTCAACCAATTAATCCAGATTAACGGTTTGAAACTTTTCTTTTTTATAACTTTCCTTCCAATCTTCACACATATTTTTATATCAATGTTAGCTCTTTTTGTTCCTTTTTATAGAACTCCTGATATTCAATTCTTTTTAATTGGCCATTTTAAAATATTTTCATATTCCTCCTTGTTTTCAAACATTATTTTATCTCACGTAAAAGTTTATTAATAAATTCCTCTTTTTTTGCAGCTATCTTTATTGCAATTTTTAGTAAAATATTTATCTTTTCCTGATCTTAGCCAAGTTTGAACCATTTTCGACGTCTGTCAATATTTTAAATGACCAGCAAATTCTATTTTAAATTCATTAGAGTAATTCTAAAAATGAGAAATATTCTTAAGTCTTAATAGTATTTATCTTTCTAGTTTTCATTAACACATAACTTACATTTAACTAATCAATAATCACATCCAGCATTGAATCTATTATGAATGTTATAATATTAAAAAACCTATTTGCTGTTAATCAAAGTGTAATGCATTTCTACTGTATCTTTGTTTGAAGATTTCCATGTACATTTCTGTTTAATATTTTTTTCAAAGAAAGAATTCATAGTATTTTTTCCCCCTGAAAACACCACATTACATTCTATCCATTTTTGTCAGTAGTGTCAAATTTCCCCATAGCACTTTTAGTCTTTCTTGCCAATTTTAAAATGTTGTTTGGAAGCATTTTTGTAAATCCATATCAAAATCCTTTACTTCTTCATTGGATAGAAAGTATATTGAGGTATAAGCTTGAATTATTTGCATTTGGGATCTTCTATTAAGTTGAATATCTAATTCGGACTCTCTGTCTAATACAATATTAATTTCCACAATGTTCTTTCTCCACTTTTTGCATATAATGAATTCCTTTTGTGCTTTCAATATTTGTGTCTTTGCAATAAAGTACATGCTGTCTGTTCATTTTTACTTCTAACTTTCCAAAATCCAATAACATTTTTCATTTTTTAATTCATATATATATAATTACTTTTCTCTTGAAAGTGATCTGCGATTATATGTAGCTAAATAAAAGATCATAATTGAATTACTGCCTGAGTGGCACTGCATAATTGACAAATTTAGTCTCCTTGGAATACAGACATTAATTTAGTTTAGTCTATCCTGTCTGACTATAAATATCCAAAAAAAAAAGTTCTTCATGTACAAGTCATTCTTTCTGCTATCAAAAAAACTCGACTGTTTTAATTAAAAACTATTAGGCAACTGAAGAAAAAAATCATATGTTTCTTAGTCTTGAAGTTAGAGGTAAAACCAATAAACTCATTACACTGAATGATGGTATTGTTAAGAAGCACAACCATGTTTGTTTAACATATGAATAATTACATAATAATTAGCTGTAACAATGAGAGGACATTGGGAATTTATTTTACTCAGTTATTTTATGACCCCAAAAAGGAATCAAGGGGTTTTCTGTCTATTAACAGTAAACTTTTTCTTGCAGCCAATTATTAATAATAATATACCATGATATTTTATATGAACTTCATTCAAAATAAAAAAAAAATAAAACAAACAATCATACATTATAAATAATGTTATATGAATTTGTATAAAATAATAGTACAACAATAAATAAATGCATAGACATTAAAATGCTTTATTGTTTATAAAATAAATCTAAAAGAATAATAATGACTGCAATAGCTTTTAAATGACCCATTGCAGAACAAATTTCCCAACAATTCATCCTAGTGTAACAATGAAAGTCAAAGCAGTACACACTACACATGCCAATTGCTGATTAGTAAGGGTTTAGGCTTTTTTTAACTGATTAATATTAGATAGTTAGCTAAGAAGCTATGGATTGGTTACCAGAAAATTAAACATTAAACTTTTAAAAAAAACGATACATTTATTTGTCCTGAATTCGAACCAGATTGTGAGTTTGGTAGATGAATGTAGTTATATTGATCAACATAGATCCTATCGCAAAACACAGTTTAGTAATTTATATTAAATACAATAATTATAAAATAGCTGGATATTAGAGGGTTAAATATTTTTCGACGCAATTCGCAACCAAAGTTGTTCTAGAGCAGGAGTCCCCACCTTTTTGCACTTAGGAGCACATTCTATAATACCGGTCAGGTAGCGGACTGAGAGATAGACTCTTTTACGCTGTAAAAGTATCGTTTGCCCTACAATTTGATTACAATATAATACAACAATTTATAAAAAAAATTTAAAAATTAAATTTATTTGTATCAGATAAATAATTTTTTAACGTGTTCGGATAGCGGCGGGCACACGTAAAATGGTCTGCAGGCGCCATGGTGCCCGCGAGCTTAGGGTTGGGGACCCCTGTTCTAGAGGTTGATATATACAAAACATGATTGCAAACTCGCTCATTTTTTCCCTTTTAGCAGAGTGTATCATACTTTTTTTGAAATGCTATATTCTGTCCACAGATGAGTAAAAAAACAACTTTTTAAATCTGTCTTTTTTTTTTTAATTAATTATTGTTTTAACATTTATTACGAAGTTTATTTTTAGAAAAAAATGTTTAAAACAGTTAAGTTTGATTTTCCCAGCGGGTAATTTGTCTTTTATTTTTTAGATAATTATTTTTTGTGAAACAACTAAAAAGAAGATAGTAAGTATTTAAAATATTAAATTCGAAAGAAGAAAAGTCTATTTCTTTCTCTAATCTTTATTAATTGATTTAAAGAAAAATGTTTAAAAGTTTATCTCCTTGAAAATAAAAACGATTAGAATTAACTAATTAGAAACACAATCAATTAATCATAATTAATAAAAAAATATTTAAACTTTTTAAGACTTTCTTGTTTATTTATTTGCAACCACAAAAACCGCAAGTAATTTCGATGTTGATTTCTATATATGTTTTACTTCTATGTAGTTAAGTTATTAAGATCAATCGATAGAGGCTAATCATCATTGATCTTTTTTTTTTTCTATTATTTGTTACTTAGAGCCGGTTCGAGAAAATGCGGAACGCGGTTCAAAGTTTTCATGCGGGATGTGTATTTGTCTGCTTTCTACAAATGATGAAAACCAGATATATTAAAAATATATATCTTATTTGCAAACAGAATTATATTGCTTTACAATTAGTGTAAATCAATAAAGAGCGATTCTTTTCGTTAAAATTTTTCATTGCTTTTAAACAAGAATTTGCAAAAAAAAAAAAAACCATCAAGAAAATAAAATATAATTTTTTGCATTACTATGTATTTTACTTTGTTTACTCAATTATTGATTCGATAAAATTGCACTAATTGGTACTTATAATGTATAAATAATTAGTTATTAATTATAAATTATAAACATGACTTTGTGCAATTTTATTAAATCAATACTTGAAAAAACAAAATAGAATACATATAATGCCAACATATATATTGTATTTTCTTGAAGGTTTATTGCGAATCCGTTAATAACATCGTCTTTTTTTTTTTTTATGAATTCAATAGATAAAATTACTAATGAAGACTTCGAATCGTTGGACCAAAACATTGCGAAACATCTAAATACATACGTTTTACGTAGCTGAAAAATTTGTGGCACTATAGAAACGATGCATTTACTAATATATTATTTCGCATGTGATAATCATTATAAGATCTACCAAGCAGGGGGCGCCAAACTTTTTTGATCATGGATCCCTATATAATTTTTCGAAATCTCCATCGACCCCCATAAAAGTAATGTTTAGTTAATTAAAATAAAAGTATCTATTAGGTACTGTGTTTGTACATTTATTAAAGTAATTTTACATTGTGTGACAATAGTTTTATGAAAAATATGTGTGATTTGCATATTAAAAATTGTTTTTCCTTCGACCCCAATCGACTCCCTGGCTCAGATTGGCCCCTACTTTTGATAAATAGACCCCTGGGGGTCTATATAGACCACTTTGGCAACCTCTGAAATACCGAGTTTTAGCAACAACAACAAAAAAAATGTCGCTACATCTAGCAATTGATAAAATGTTTTATTTTTTGATTTTTGAAAAAAAAAAAGGATCTTAAAGACTCGGGGCATTAGTAAATGCTGTGCTTTACATCTTTCATGCCCCTCTCAGTTCGGCTCTATTTGTTACCCTCTTATGTCACTCCATTCTCAGAAAACACAAATATAAGTCATAGTTATTAATAATATACAAATAATATATATATATATATTATTTTCTAGCATGAACTGTTGATTAGAGATTATCAAAGTAGCAGACCGAAAGATCAGGTATTCCAACTAATAAAAGAGAGAGAGAAATAATATTAGCCAAACTCTTATTTATTTCGTAAACAAATTGCTACAAAGTAAAAATTTACTATTATTGTTTTCAAAAAATCCTTCTGATATTTGACTGTAATAACAAAAACAATGTTTGCATAATCCAAAGGTACTTTTTTATAGGACATTTAAGTAGCAAATCCTCCTGCCACCTGTGCGACCTATAACTTAGAGATTTAATTTCACATTTTCCATTTCATAACTAACCCAATTAAACATCTAATATAAGTCAGTAAATGGATTATTTATTAGTTTTATCTAGAGAATAAAATTATGAATCAAAGCCGGTTCAAGCCTTCATTATCAGGTTGTGGGCAAAGCCAATAAGTAATGTTTTTTTTCACCAGTTCTTTCATGTAATAAAAAAATAGTGTTGCTAAAGTCTATTTTGATCTCACCTACAGTAGTTTGATCCCAGTCAAAAAATTTATATATGAAAACTTTCTCCATTGTTTAGTAAGTGTTTAACAAAACATTAAGATAATTTATGATGGTTTGATTAAAAAAAAAGAAGGCACATGACTGATATATATATATATATATATATATAATGTATAATGAGTGTAGTAGCTCTTGACAAGCTTTTCTGAATATCCATATCCCCAGCCCGGTTTAAACATTGTTAGTTTAAAATTTTTAACAATACAATAATTTTAATTTTATCAGACGTAATTAGTTAGCTCTTTTTTTATCTGAGAATCAACAAACATGTATCTCCCCCCAAAGATATATACTATATCCAGTTAACTATCTAATTTTATTATGTAAAATGTCTATCTAGCTATTATCAAATAGAAGATAAACGTCTTAGATTAAAACATCTTAATATTGGAAGAGAAGTTGTTTTGGCAATAAGAAGAAACGATGAAAATAATATTAAAAAGAGGGATAATATCATGAAGCATGGGGAAACATTCTACCTACAGTTATATAATATTAAAGCCAAACATTTTAAATAAAGAGTGAACCATGACATTTTGAAGAAAGGAAAAGCTTCAAGAAGTGAGGAAATGTCATTTATATTCTAAAAGAGTTGAAGAAAAACAAATGTCTAAATGATAAGATATACCAGATGGCTAGTAGATAGCAGTAGAAAGATTGATATTTAAAAAAGATGATAAAAAAGATATTAAAAATTACAGTTATCAGTCTTCTATCAAAATATTTATCGAAATAATTACAACTTGTCTTCAGCAATTATGAATTCAAAGTAATTTAAAAAACAAGCCGAATTTAAAAAACATTTTAGCACAGTGGATCATATCCAAGTATTGAAACAATTTATATAGATCAATAAATATGAGTTACTATTATGTTCTGGATTTGTAGATTATAAAAGACATTTAATTCTATAAGCATTTCTATAGTGATTTAATTAAGATTTTAGCTCTCAAAAAATAGACAGACTTTGTATATCCTGAAGAACACTTATCAAAATACAGCAGCAGTAATTAGATTATAAAGTGATACTAAACTGAATAACATTAATAAGTGTATATGACAGGATGATTCCATATCTCCAAAAGCAATTTTACAAGAAGTATTTTGTAAATGAATGTGGAGCTAAGGGAATAAAAATGTATGGAAATTATTGAAGCCATTTAGATTTTATATGCATCAGAAAACATTGCAAGAACTATCAGATAAAAGTATGACTAAAAATAAATATTATGAATTTAAAGTAATGTTCAATGGATTTCTCAGAAGAAAAATAAAGATAAATAATCATGAATTAGAAGAAGTAACATTTACAAATATCTTAAACAGATTATACATACAGTTTGTAACATAATCAATGAAATTACTCATAGGATTAATCTTGGATTGAGCATTTTAATAAAAATAACTTAACGCTAAAAGAAAAAAAAGGCATATATGTTTAAATAGGAAGCTCATCAATAGATATGTTTTACCAAATCTTAGATCTGGATTTAAAATTTGATACCAATCAGCTATGACAAATCTCAAAATCATTAATCACATATAAGATTAGGTTTGACTCCTTTTTTTTATATTAAGCAGATTGCATTTGTTTTATTTTAAAGTGTGAAAAAAGAACACATACACAATTATTAAAGGTGATGCTCTTTATTGTTAAGAAGTACTCATATAACTATATTCTAAAAAGATAAATTTTATAATCAATATAAGAAGGAATAAAAAGTTAAATATTTGGATGAGAGAATTAACAGGTATCATTGATATCACTGAAAAGATCAGAGACTGAAATGGAACTGGGCTTGACATATTTGTAGAAAAAATGGTAATAGATACACAATTAAAGTGTTAAATTGGATCCTAAAAAATTTTAAAAGAAGTAGAAAGAGACTATATTTAAGATAGATGAATTAAATAAGAAAGATTTTCATGTAATGTGAAGAAGAGAGACAATGGGTCAGGAACTTGAAAATATTTTCACTCTGCAGTGGATCAATAATTGTTGAAAATGGTGATAATTACCAATAATTAGCTTAAATTTTATAAGTGTTAACAATGAAATCTCTGGAATTTTAGCAACATTTTACTTGAAATCAGTAGTTACAAAAAAAATTCCAATGAATATCATAACAATCTGTAAACACAAACAAATGAACATCATAAAGTATTAAAACAGGCAAAACTCTCTATACATATTGCCACTCACAGCAAGCTAGAGTAATCAATGGATGCCAGAAGGCTTGTGCATAAAATCCACATCTAGTGCCTTCTCATCCAATATCCCCAGACTAGTTTCTGGTTTGTGGTCTTCGTCAGTGACGAGCCTTGGATCTGAAAGCACTGCAACTAGATCTTAGGATCTAATGCAACCCTCAAGCAGCCACCTTTTACTTTTACTTAACTACAAAACTATGAATCTTAAATTGAAAACACCTTAATATTTTCAATCCAAGCTCATTAGCTTATATGGTCATATAGGTCTGAACTCAGTTCAGTACCTATACATTTTGATGTCTTTGGTTCTTTAATAATATCATAAAGTATGTAGAAGGTTTATATAAAGAACTATATAATAATAAATAATATGGAAACAAAGTAGATTATAATTACAGTATCTTTTAAAATGCCAAATATTTTAAATACAGTAGACAAAATGATTTTTTTTTTTACAAATAATAATAATAAAAGAAAAAAAACTTATTAATCTATTAGTCTTCTATCTGTTCAATATAAAATTTAATTTCAAAAATAACTTTAATTGATTATATAAGAATATAGGAATATATTGTCTTTCTTGGCAAGAAGTTCTAGGAGAAAGATAAGTGAGCTTAACATCTTGATTGAGCATCTGTGATGGATCTAATGTTTAATCACCTGGAGAATTTTTAATGGAAATGCTAGTATCAAATCTCATCTGTGATTGTGTACATTTTAGGTGATTTTTGGTATTTGAAAGGGTCTCCATGTCTCATTATAGAGAAATTTTGAAGACAGGATAAAGTTTTTACTTTTTAACTTATTAAGGTCCTGATTTGGAGGAGGGAAGGTGACTATTAGTTTGCAATGGATGCTCCAGATTGTATGAACTAAAAACAATGAAAGTCTAATGAAAGGAAATTGCCTACTTTGTAAGGAGTCTTTCAATGATAGAATTTTGTAAAAGTAAATGCTCGAGCTTTGGGATATTAGCAATCTAATGCCTACCAGCGGAGGGCATGATTTAATAATATGGTCAAGAGTATCCTCTTGTGTCTTGCAGAGTGGGCATATTGGATCAATATTATTTAGATATCTCTTGAAGTGTAAAAAATGATATAAAATTTTGCCTTAAGATCATTACAACTTGTCTATAAGGAATTTTAAATTCAAACCAAACAATATTATGAAAACTCTTCATATCAGTTTCATAGGAAGTATTTCGTACACCAGAGTGGGAAGTTAAGGAAATAAATGAAGATTGCTTAAATCATCTATATTTTGCAGATGGTAGATTTTTTTCCTGCAATTGCTTCAAAGGTCCAGAAAATGTTATATGTACTATCAAATGAAATTAAAAAAGTAAGACTAAAACTAAATGCCAAACTAATATTCAATAATTTTTTTAAAGAGAAGAAAATAAAGAATATTGATGTATTAGAAAAAAACTTAATCCATTATGCATCTATCTCCATTAATAATCCCCGCAAGATATTTGGAGTTTAAATTGGATGAAATGTTTTCCTGAAGGTTTGTGATGATGGAAATAGTCCATTATACAAATACAATGTGGATGAAGTGTTTTAAATAGAAATAATTTAATATTATAAGAAAATATTCCTATTGTTTGGAGTGAAAAAAGATTTTAAATAAATTTTTACTAATGTTTACTACGTATATATATGGAACTTGGATGCTTAATAGAAAAGTAATACAGAACTTTAGACCACACAATTAAGAATGTAAAGATGTATGTTGTAAGTAATATGGAAGAATCAAAAATAAAATACAAAAGTGAGAGAACAAACATTAATATCATTGAAGAATTTAAAAAACTGAAATGAAATTGGATGAAGTTGGTGATATTAGAGATGTCAAAAAATAGTTGTAATTTCAACAGATTGCAAAAAATAATTTACTAGATTAATGTGGAGATATTTTGGATTAGAAAAACCTAAGTAAACTTGGTGAAATCTCCACCCTGCAGTGAATTAGCAATTGTTGAAAATATAATAATGATAAAAGACTGATAAGCTGACAATATTCTTATTATCTTTCTTAAATATTAATATCATTATATTATTGCTTTTTTGGCATTCATAGTTTTGATATACAAGCTTTATCAACAATGTTTTTGCTTCTGTTTTTTAAAATTTCTATAATACTTTTTTACTTCCAGAAGTTTTCCATTCATCATAAATTTAATTTTTTTTTTTTTGTTTAAAATATGTAAAAGTTTAAGAAATATATTATTATATTGGCTACTTTGTTTTAATATTATTAAGTTTTTGTACTAATACCAAGTTATCAATTTATATGTTTGAGTTTTTTTTCCACATTTATATTTTTTGTGATGTTATTAACTGATTTTCATGATTTTATAAAATCCCAGATATATATATTGTAACGATCCGGAGAAAGTGGGACTTAATGTAAACTGCACTACAGGGCGCCATCTAGGCATTTGAACCTAGAAAAATTTATAAAGTAGGCAGATACGTAAGTAAAAAAAAAAATTTTTTTTTTTCTTTTTTTAAATTTTGCATCCGGTCGTTAGCCCATGTCACTAGCTCAGTGGAATAGCAGAGATTAAATAATATAAGATCTTATCTAATTAGATTTCAACATTAAAAAATAAATAAAATAAGCCACTGCCAGTAATTAGCATACAAACATTTATTTATGCACATATATATAAGATTTAAAATTATTTTAGTATTAGTTTTACATTTTAACATGTAACATTATTTTTAACTTTGATTTTTGACTTTAATTTACATTTAATTACTATTATATTCTAATTTTACATTTTTAATTAAGTTCGCACAGATAAATTTATGAAAGCTTGTTTATCATGTTGAATATAGACCGGTTACATAGATTTCACGGTCAAAAACATTTCAAAGTAAACATAAACGATCAAAATACAAAATTATTGATTACTGACAATTGCGGAGGGAAATTTATACGTAACCCATTAGTATTCACCATAAGATACTTGCATTGTCACCAATAACTTAAAAGACATCCGAATAAATACATTTTAGATACTCACCGTAAGGTATCATTATTTATCGAATGTCTATATATTTTGATCAAATATGAAAACGCAAAACATAGTTAACCGATAAACAATCCATGCAAGCGTCTATAAACAACTTAAATTTAATGCATTTTTATTTAGAATCGAGTATGAATACTACATAGATTTGCATTGAAATTAAAATATTCTATCCCTATTTAACCTTAGGCTAAAATTCGCAGTCAAACTGGCATCAATCCATCTGATACATCGATGTATTCAATGTAATACGAAATACGGCAGCACCAAAAGAATTAAGAAAAGACATTGACTCTCAATCAGATAGGAATATTACATCTATCTAACGAGAAAAACAATAAAAAAAAAAACTCCATAGAAAGGAACTGCGTTCTCCATCTTATAATTCCTTCCATAGGCAAACGAGTGAGTGCAGCGTATATATAAACGATTCTGCCAGTAGCGAATCTCCGATCACATCTACTAACTACATCAATATATTCAATCCATTGACCCAATCTAACAACGACATAAATAACCTAAGATTACCCTCCCCTAATATAACTTTACAAATCTATACAGCCATTCACGCCCGACTTAAGTTTAACATTTTTATAATTAATTTAACGGAAAACAAAAATCATAATAAAACTTAAAGAACAAAAAATAAATAAAGGGAAATGATTTTACAAAATAAATACATTAAATAAAATTATAACTAATTAATAAATAATGTTGGTCAGATAAAATAATATTGCAATCATTTAAATCTGGAAAGTTTTTAATTTACTGTTCATAAATTTTAAAGTTCTTACGGTTATTTAAATAGTTCATCTTCATATATTCCTTGCCGTTTGAACGTGAATTCCCACATCGTCCGAAGATTGGTATCCTGTTGGCCGATTTATTTATCCATCCGGAGATTTTTTAGTGTAGTTGGTCCTCAATGTAGAAACGATGGTTCATTTTTCTTCCTTTCTTAGCAGAACTGAAGGGATTGAAGCTGTGCGTCTTTTTCAATCCCCTCAGCACTAACACCTAGCTGTTACATCGTAATAATCATCAATAACTGGTCACTAATAATTTTCAACCTTGTCCTTTTATATTCATTTGAAGGATTGCATTTACATTATGTCATCGATGCGATGATCCTTTTCGTTGAGGTCCGATGTCCCAATGGATTTATTTCATTTGCTAAAAGTTTCTATTGTTTTCCTATCTGACTGATGTTTTTACATTTAAATGCCCAAGGCTGGTTTACATTTAACTAATTAACAATCATTTCCATTTCTGATTAATTAATCTGTTTTCCAAATCAAATATATATTTTTATCTCTAAATCTTTTTAAGTTTTTGTTTTTAAAATACTTTTTCTATTTTTAATACAGTTTTATTTTAATAATTTTTTTTTATCTGTGCGATTTAATATATATGAGTTTAAGATGATATTTAATTTCAATTTTTAATTCTAAAAGAAAATTTTTAAATGCGAACTTTTTAATTTACTTTCATGTTTAATAAATAAAAAACAACAACAATGTAACGAACGTCTATGCTCGTTACAATATATATATATATATATTACATTAATAGGTCATTTTTAATTATTTTTTTCTCCTTTTAACAAGAATTGCATTTTTTCCATAATCACTTTACTAATTTTTTAAAGCACTTTCTTAAATTCTATGTCCATCATTTTAAAGATCCCAAATTTGATTTCTATATTAATACTGATATTTGTCAAGCAAGAAGCAAGAACACATGAAGAAGAGAGAAGAGAAATACTGCTCAAAATGTTGTGTTATATATTAATGTGTTTGCATTTATTGACAGATGAATGTATTTGAAAAGTTTAAAGTTTGAATTAATTTAACATTTAATTTTAGATGATGGAATTAGTTAACATATAATCATAAAAAAAATGCTACCATCAAAACACATTTAGATGAAGATTGGCCAAATATTGTTTGGCAAAATAGTGTTTTTGTACATATACCTGTAAATAGTATAGTTGTTTTAGTAGAATATACATTACATTCTTATTGATTTGTCCAAATCTAATCTATTTTAAATTATAGTTACAATTTTAAAATGGTGTTCAAATTTTAGTTTAAAGTCATTAAATGTTAAGAATATCAACTGATAATGATGTATCTTTTAATAGTTATTGTCTTTTAAAGTTGCAGTAGCAGCTATTTAATGATTTTCTAATTGTTTTTTTATATTTGGCCTATTAAATAATTTATAATCTGAATACATACTAATTTAATGGAGTCTTTATTTGTATGTTGCAATGTTCAGTTTCAATATAATATTTACTTGTTTTATTTTAAGACAAATTATATAAGTCAACATCTTTCATTTACAGCTCCACATTCAAATTTTTCCACTGCAGTTTCCTTGTTTAGATGTTAACCAATTCTGACATTAAAATTTTCTACTACAACATTATGATGCCATTTATTTCTTTAAATACTCTAAATATTTATATAAAATTTTTTCACTTATTTTTCAAAAGACAAATTTGTAGAGTATGTATATTGAGAATTACATGTCGTTCATATTTTTTTTATTAAGTTGAATAAGTAATATTTTTGTTTTGTTATATTATCAATCCCCCAATATTGTTTCTTCAACTTTTATTAAATTAAAGTTAATTTCATTCTAATTGCATTTTCAATAATTGAACTCTTTAATTAAAAAAAACATCAACTTTATTAAGTAATTGTTTTTTATCCATCCATTACTTAAGAAAGCTGATAATATTTTATTTAATAATGGAAAGCTGTTTTTTTTCAGTCAAGATAATTCTTTATTTTAAAGTAGGTCTAAAGTTATGTGTCCATTAATATTTAAAGTCACAATAAAATGGCATTTTACATTTTGAATTTAATTTTTATTGCTCTCTACGTTTAGAGAGTTAACAGTCATGTTTTAGGAGTAAATATAAATAACAGGAAAGTGAACATTCACACACTCACACATATATATATTTTGTGACCTTAAAAATCCATGCTCTAAGACTAAAAACACAGAAAATGGTAAATTTCTAATTGCCTTTTTATCATTGCAACTATTATTTCTCAAAGATTATACACACAAAAAATATATATAGACCAACTGTTAATAATTTGGATGAAAAAGCTATAATAAGTTTACTGACATTCACTTATGAGTTTTGAGATACAAAAAAACATGTTATACTTCATAAAAAACAATGTTAAAATTCAGAAGTGAAAGACAGTCAAATGACCAAAGCTTGTACATATAACTTGTTAGTATCTTGTCTATGCACAATTATGCCACAAACCATGCTGCATTAATATGCATGCTATCTCAGAAAGTATAAACAAAAAAACCTATAAATTTGTAAATTTTATATATTATTCAAGCATCTATTTTTCTGTTTCTGAGCACTGTACAGGATCATGTTTGAAAAAAAATTAAAATTTGTAAGTAAATTTTATAATATGCCATCAGCCATTTTTTCAGTCTTGGAGAAATGAACATGTCATTGATTTATGTTGAAAGCACATATATTTTATTCTTCCTTTATAAACCTTTTCAAATTTGATAAACAATATTTTGCATAATAAAATGTTTTCTAAACATAATGCCAAAAGTTTTACAATACTTTATTTTAAAATACATTTGAAGTTGATATTGCCTTAAAATGATCAAAACAATTAGAGAGATCACAGTTTCTTAATAAGAGGTCTACTATTAAGTTTCTATAAAACGGTTAATAAATAAGTAAGCTATTGAATATGAAAGTTATATATTTCACTATTTATTTATTTTTAAAAAATAAAAATACGGTATAATAAGTCGTTTTTCTTATTCTTGTCTTCTTAGTAAATGAATCAGTAAACACACACTCAGTAAATTATATGTAAATGTGATCTCAATTTATTATTTTTAACATTTTTGTTTATACTATATTTTTAATTTACATATGCAAACTATAAATATAAAAAGCATCTCTGTCATGAATATGTGTGTATTGAGAAACACTGCACGCTTGCAGTTCAATAAACAATACATATTCTATTCTAATCAATATTTATCGGCAAAATATGAGTTATATGCAATGTACAATATATGTGAGTAGAATTAAGAACAAAATATAGTAGATATTGAAGCGGAATCTGAGATTTAGATGGCGCTTCACAGCCCACTTCCAATCTTCCGCTACCAACCTAAATTCAAACCCTATGCTTGCACATATATTCCACTCACTAACACATTTGTTTGTATCCTTTTGTTTGAGTTATATTAACTAACATATTTATTAACGAAGATATTGGCATAAATATCTGAATTTAAACATGCAAAATAAAATTAATAAATGTAGCGTCTGAAAATTCGTATACGCAATAGGGAATGGGGGATTAATTATAACGGACTTATAATATCAAAATATATTATAATTTCTGTATTAATTTGTTTTATAAAAGTTATAATAATTGTTGTTAATTGCAGCTCAGATATCTACTGATATTGTAGAGACAAAGGTACTGAGTAAATATTTAGTGGAAAAGTTCGTTACATGTAAGTTTATAAAATTGTGTTTTTAAATTATTTTTTTGTCATTAAACTATACTTTTCTGTTAAATTCAATATGGAAGATGCTATTGTAATTAGTCAAAAGTAAATAAAGGTGAGAAACTTTAATTAAAAGTTTCTCTAAAATCAAAATTAGAAACTAAACTTAATTGATTTACTTTTGTCACAAACATTTTTTTTATAAAAATTAATTAAAGTTTGAATACTTATCTAACAATGGCATTTTCCATCACAATGGGTAAAAGCTTGTATACGAATTCTTTTGGAAATTAGATTGCAATGACCAATCAAGAAAGGGATTCCAAAAATACCAAGGCATGGGATAATTACAAATTATTTTTAGGAGAGTAAGTAAGACAGTCAATGATAGCAGACCAAGAAAATTTGCGTTGGTTATTTTCAATGTGTACTGAGTAAATCTAAATCGCCTTTCTCGCCATTCGAGATGGCTTTCCCTGAAATCTGTGCCCTGGATCCCGATACTCATAGACTATACTGATATGCCTGTTCGTTAAATCATAAAATTACTACCTGCCTGAATAACTGCTTAACAAACTAGATCTAGTTCTCCGAGGGAATCCGAAATCATCAAAAGAACAGCCAAGTTTGTACAGAGGTAACAATTTCAAATGCTGCTAGACTCTTAAAGTTAGCGTGAATAATTTTAACTCTCACCTATCTATTTCTTTAAACATTTTGTAAAGCTTTCATTTGTAAAATTTAATATTAGTTATGAATCAATTTATGAATTCTTACCTTTTGTCAATTGTACTTTCTTCTCTCTATATAACTTAGCTGTAATCTCTCCTACATTAAACCTCTCCTGAATAATTATTAGTTCTTAATGTCACGTCTATGCGGCAATATTTTATTCTTATTATTATGTTTTATACTTTCAGATACTAAATTATATGTCGATAATTTTCCCCCAGAATCGCAAATGCTTACGCTATCTCTTTTAATAAAAGAAAACCCTCCTTACTTTTCAGAGGGTAATTAACCTAGTAGTTTTGAAAACAAATTTGTTATTCCTAGTATAGCGGGAGCCTGCCAGTCTGGGGAAATAAAATCAGAATTTGATAATTATTGTACAATGTTATTTTCGAAAAAACTAAGCAAAATCTGTTTTCTTAGAAATGTGTTTTTTATTAATTAAATAATAGCGCTCACTTCTAAAAACTTTAAATATATTTATATGAATTAAATTAATGTTACTTTCATGAAATCACTAACCGCCACCAATTTTATATATATTTAATCCTATGAAAATTATCTATTTATTAAAGCATTCAAAACCAAAGATTTATATTAGTCATACGTTGTGGGAAGTTTATGTGTAATTCAAAGTAATATAAAAGGGGGGGGGATCGTTTAGTTCTATGAGCTATATTATATTAGCATTAACTGTAATTCTTCCACATCCACGTAGTAATCAAATCATACCGGTACGAGGGGTTTTTATTAATAAAGATAGGCGATAATTATTTATTCCTTAGCTAAATATCTATATATTTATATTAATGCAAGCGTTACGTGTATACCGGCCTTTCGTGATATATATATCTTTGTGCTTCGTTCACTTTTACTTCTAATGCCAAGGACAAGGTTTGGCAAACCTCTTTGGATTTCTTCAGTGCTAGATATTGTTGCATAGGGTTCGCTCTGGCAAAAGTCCAGCCTATGGCAATTCAATAAAGCGCCTTCTTAGTTGTTTATGACCCGACCCTGCCGACGTTTGCAGAGAGTCGCATTTCTTTAACGGTGAATTGAAGCGTCTTCTTAGATCTTAGAATAGATCGTTCCATTGCCCTCATACACGTACCGCTCTCCCATATTTTGTTCTTGTTAAAAGCCTATTAATTCTCCTAAACCGTACTGTTATGATTATACTAAATGGATTGCCATTTTTTAATATATCTTACATTCACACTTTCAGATACGACACTTCTGCCATTATTATTATTTCCCAAATTAGCTTCCCACACACACGTTCTTATATAGCAAATGCAAGTATTAATTAAATAAAATTACCCTTATCATCCAACTTAATAAACTTACGTATTGGTATGAATGCTGTTGTTTTTATTACTGGTGGATTCAAATAACTTTAGGTACCGTAGTCTAGCGCTATTATTAAAAATCTTATGTATCCCAGTCAATCGATAAATTATTGACATATAAATAGCCGCAATAGAATAAAGCCATGAATTATTTGTTATTGATGATTAAATATGTTCATTATATAGTATTGTAAGAGAGGTTAATGTTGTCCAAGGGAGATAAACACCCATTTTATTTACATTGTAACACCAATAACGTTTGCAATCATATATACTCCAAGTTGATTTAATAAATGTTATATCTTTCTAAATATCTAAGTCATTGTTTCATTCATTGAATAGAAATAATTTTGATGTAATATAACAAGGTTTCACTTACTAGATGATTGAAAATCGCTAATTATAATATCCTAGACATGAACCAAGTTCGAATAAGAGTCTTTTTGTGTCACGACTTTGTGATGCCGGCGGGGTAGAGATAAATTAGATCAGTATCATTGGAATTGTTGCTCATAAGTTGGTAGATCTGGAAAATAGGCAAATAGGGCAGAGTTCATGAATGTTCCTGACCTATGTATCTTGCACAGGATTGGATTCGAGGTACTTTTGCCTAGATGCTAGATCTTGTTATATGAACAGACGAAACCGACCGGTACAGGTTTTTTTTTTCCCCGGGTATGGACGCCCGCCGTGGGGCTATTAATTACTTTTACACCCTGCAGAACCCGGAATAATAGATGTTAGTATACTATATATAATGTTTATTCTCTAAATAATAAAAATATATGTGTAAATTTTTTTTTCTTGGTTTGTACACCTAGTTCAGATGATGTCCTTTTTAAATATTATACACACTATGTACAAGTCATTACTAATATGTATATGATTTTCCCAATAATGTCAATCATATATGTAGATTTTTTTTTTCCATAAACAATATTCAGTATATAGGTGATATTTTGTTCTTCTTCCATAAATAATGTTTTAAATATATATGTACACTTTCTTGGGGTGGTGAAAGAAAAGTAGTGGCAGCTTTTAAATACTTTCACACCCAGAGTATGTAAAGAAAAAAAAATATGTGCTTCAAATAGTAATGACATCTTTAATTACTTTATTATATTATACATCTGAACTGCTGTACAGCTGTCATAAATAAAAATATGTGTTTATAAAAATGTACAATCATCTAGTAAAAGTGTTGTAACAATCTACTCCTCTTGACTGGCGCCCGGTAGTAATACCATTATAAATTTTGTCATCAGGTGGTAGATTGAATATAAAAAAATAAAAAATAAAAATTATTAGAAACAATGATTCCAAAATTTAACAAGTTATATAGAGAGCATTATTTGTACTCAACTATTGTACTCAACTATGTACTCAACTATGTAATGTACTCAACTATGTAATGCAAGTGTTGATAATTTTAATATGAAGTAATACAATTTTAAGTATGTTTCAGGTGCAAAGGAACAACCAAACTTAAAGACCCAGCAAAAACACTGAAGAATGAACAAGAGTAGATTAGGTAACAATATGATATTTGAACATATATATATATATATATATATATATATATATATATATATATATATATATATATATATATATATATATTGTAAATGTTGGATCTAGAAGTTAATAATGCAAAAGGCAGGCATGGTAGAACACTAAATATAATAAATCAGGTATAGATTGGGTACAGGTATGGGGGAGCAGAACAAGGGGGAGACTGTTGAGAATGGGGGAGAGGTGTATCAGGCCATAAAAAAATAAAAACAAACAGGAAACCATCAGTGAGCATTTTTGTGTCTTAAATAAATAAAATATATATAAATAAAATATACATATATCTATCTATATTTGAAGCTTAGCAGAATGGAGAATAGTGATAAAGAGAAAACTGATGCAGAGCAAGAACATCAGGAAGTTGTAACCATGGAACCTGTAGAGAGCTCCACACAGAAACAGGATATAAACCTACAAACATTGTTGATGGATATGTTCACTAACATGGAAAAAAAATTCGAAGCCAAGCATAATGAGATGAAGGAGTGGATGTCATCACTGTGTAAGGAAATGAACAGTAATGTATTAAAGCAAATAGATGAGGTGCGAGCAGACTGCAGGAGAGGCTACGAAAAGGTTCATACTGAAGTCGAAGGGCTCTTGGAGGAGCATAAAGAAGAAACTAAAACTATAGTATCCAAAATGACTGGAGAGTTAATGATGACACGAAGTGTGATAGACCAGCAAGAAGCTGCCCACCACATAGCTATAAGTCAAATAAATGAACGTTTGGGTGATGAACTGAAATGTCATGAAGAACAAGAGAGGATCATTTTAAATGTGCGGGAAACACAGATGGAGTTTCAAGACCAGCTAAAGGAACTGAGAGGTGAAATTGATAAACTAAAAAGCAGCGCAGTGAAAATTTCAGAGTTCAAACCTGACGCATTAGGACCAGTACAGGAACACCACGTTGATAGGACATCAAATGTTATGCCCATAGGACAGATCTCAAATGCACAAGCCTACATGGCGAAGTTCATCCAAGTGAAAACATTCAAAGGGGATGCTGGAGAAAATCCAAAAGCGCATATTGAGAGTCTTCAAGAATTGTTTCGATTCCAACAGATCTCAGCACCGGATCAAGTAGCTTTGGCAATTCACTATCTCAATGGATATGCAAAATCATGGTGGGAAAGCCATGAAGACAAGCCACTGAATTTTGAACAGTATGAAGCAGCTCTGTTAAGGACCTTCTGGAGCGAGGAGCGCCAGGACGGCATTTATCATTCGGTTTTAAAAGAAATGTATGGATCGGCCAACAAGGAAACACACACACAGTTTTTTTTGAGGCAAGTGGCACGTCTCCGGTCTCTGACGGCATTCCCATTTACAGAGACCCAGATTATCCGTGCAATACAACAAAATATGCCACCATACATACAACAAATGATGGTTGTATGCCGAATAAGGAGAATTGAGGAAATGGCACAATTCCTCACCACCATTGACTACACGCCCATCAACAAAGAACCTCATGAAAGAATACGGAAAGTTGAGCCAGCTAGAAACCAAGCAACCTCTCATGATCAACCTAACTTCTGGCGGGGTGACCAAACCCTCAATAAAAAGCCATTTGAACCTCCTGATCGGGGAAAATATTAAAAATAAGACAGAACAATAAATCACAGACGGATAGATAAGGAATTTGAACCACGTTTTTAAAAAAAGAAAATATGAATATAGTTTTGCACTCAGTGATAGATAGGTCAAAAAATTTTTAGCATATAGCAGCAAAGAAAAAAATGGGGCTAGCATTAGTTTGATAATTTTTTTTTTATATATATAAATAAATGATGTACTCCTTTCAAACCAGGTTGTTCTTTTGTCACCGGAACCGCAAGTAAGATATTTTTTTTTTTACATTTTTTTTTATCAATTGTAAGTCCGGGAAAATGAAGCGGAATCTGAGATTCAGATTGCGCTTCACAGCCCACTTCCAATCTTCCGCTACCAACCTAAATTCAAACCCTATGCTTGCATATATATTCCACTCACTAACACATTTGTTTGTATCCTTTTGTTTGAGTTATATTAACTAACATATTTATTAACGAAGATATTGGCATAAATATCTGAATTTAAACATGCAAAATAAAATTAATAAATGTAGCGTCTGAAAATTCGTATACGCAATAGGGAATGGGGGATTAATTATAACGGACTTATAATATCAAAATATATTATAATTTCTGTATTAATTTGTTTTATAAAAGTTATAATAATTGTTTGTTAATTGCAGCTCAGATATCTACTGATATTGTAGAGACAAAGGTACTGAGTAAATATTTATTGGAAAAGTTCGTTATATGTAAGTTTATAAAATTGTGTTTTTAAATTATTTTTTGTCATTAAACTATACTTTTCTTTTAAATCCAATATGGAAGATGCGATTGTAATTAGTCAAAATTAATTAAAGGTGAGAAGCGTAATCTTGTATAATATTCTAACATAACTTTAATTAAAAGTTTCTCTAGAATCAAAAGTAGAAACTAAACTTAATTGATTTACTTTTGTTACAAACATTTTCTTTTATCAAAATTAATTAAAGTTTGAATGCTTATCTAACAATGGCATCTTCCATCACAATAGGTAAAAGCTTGTATACGAATTCTTTTGGAAATTAGATTGCAATGACCAATCAAGAAAGGGATTCCAAGAATACCAAGGCATGGATTAATTACGAATTAATTAAGAGAGTAAGGAAGACAGTCAAGGAGAGCAGTCACCAAGAAAAGTTGCGCTCGTAAATTTCAATGTGTACTGAGTAAATCTAAATCGCCTTTCTCGCCATTCGAGATGGCTTTCCCTGAAATCTGTGCCCTGGATCCCGATACTCATAGACTATACTGATATGCCTGTTCGTTAAATCATAAAATTACTACCTGCCTGAATAACTGCTTAACAAACTAGATCTAGTTCTCCGAGGGAATCCGAAATCATCAAAAGAACAGCCAAGTTTGTACAGAGGTAACAATTTCAAATGCTGCTAGACTCTTAAAGTTAGCGTGAATAATTTTAACTCTCACCTATCTATTTCTTTAAACATTTTGTAAAGCTTTCATTTGTAAAATTTAATATTAGTTATGAATCAATTTATGAATTCTTACCTTTTGTCAATTGTACTTTCTTCTCTCTATATAACTTAGCTGTAATCTCTCCTACATTAAACCTCTCCTGAATAATTATTAGTACTTAATGTCACGTCTATGCGGCAATATTTTATTCTTATTATTATGTTTTATACTTTCAGATACTAAATTATATGTCGATAATTTTCCCCCAGAATCGCAAATGCTTACGCTATCTCTTTTAATAAAAGAAAACCCTCCTTACTTTTCAGAGGGTAATTAACCTAGTAGTTTTGAAAACAAATTTGTTATTCCTAGTATAGCGGGAGCCTGCCAGTCTGGGGAAATAAAATCAGAATTTGATAATTCTTGTACAGTGTTATTTTCAACAACTAAGTAAAAATCTATTTTCGTAGAAATGTTTTTTTTTGGTTAATTAAATAATAGCGCTAACTTCTAAAATCTGCAATTAGATTTATATGAATTAAATTAATATTAATTTCTTGAAATCAATAGCCACCACCGACTTTATATATATATTTAATAATATGAAAAGTATTTATTTATTAAAGCATTCAAAACCAAAGAGTTATATTATTTATACGTTGTGGAAAGTTTATGTGTAGTTTAAAGTAATACATTAAGGGGGGGGGATCCTTTAGTTCTATGAGCTCTATTATATTAGCATAAAATGTAATTCTTCCATACCCACGTAGTAATCAAATCATACCAGTACGCTGGGTTTTTATTAATAAAGATAGGCGATAATTCTTTATTCCTTAGTTAAATATATATATTTATATATTAATGCAAGCGTTACGTGTATACCGGCCTTTCGTTATATATATCTTTGTGCTTCATTCATTTTTACTTCCAATACCAAGGACAAGGTTTGGCAAACCTCTTTGGATTTCTTCAGCGCGTGATATTATGGCATAGGGTTCGCTCTGGCAAAAGTCCAGCCTATGGCAATTCCATAAAGCGCATTCTTCGTTGTTTATGACCCGACCCTGCCGATGTTTGCAGAGAGTCGCTTTCTTTAACGGTGAATTGAAGCATCTTCTTAGATCTTAGAATAGATCTCTCCATTGCCATCATACACGTACCGCTCTCCCAGATTTTATTCTTGTTAAAAGCCTATTAATTCTCCTAAACCGTACTGTTATGATTATACTAAATGGATTGCCATTTTTTAATATATATTACATTCACACTTTCAGATACGACACTTCTGCCATTATTATTATTTCCCAAATTAGCTTCCCACACACACGTTCTTATATAGCAAATGCAAGTATTAATTAAATAAAATTACCCTTATCATCCAACTTAATAAACTTACGTATTGGTATGAATGCTGTTGTTTTTATTACTGGTGGATTCAAATAACTTTAGGTACCGTAGTCTAGCGCTATTATTAAAAATCTTATGTATCCCAGTCAATCGATAAATTATTGACATATAAATAGCCGCAATAGAATAAAGCCATGAATTATTTGTTATTGATGATTAAATATGTTCATTGTATAGTATTGTAAGAGAGGTTAATGTTGTCCAAGGGAGATAAACACCCATTTTATTTACATTGTAACACCAATAACGTTTGCAATCATATATACTCCAAGTTGATTTAATAAATGTTATATCTTTCTAAATATCTAAGTCATTGTTTCATTCATTGAATAGAAATAATTTTGATGTAATATAACAAGGTTTCACTTACTAGATGATCGAAAATCGCTAATTATAATATCCTAGACATGAACCAAGTTCGAATAAGAGTCTTTTTGTGTCACGACTTTGTGATGCCGGCGGGGTAGGAATAAATTAGATCAGTATCATTGGAATTGTTGCTCATAAGTTGGTAGATCTGGAAAATAGGCAAATAGGGCAGAGTTCATGAATGTTCCTGACCTATGTATCTTGCACAGGATTGGATTCGAGGTACTTTTGCCTAGATGCTAGATCTTGTTATATGAACAGACGAAACCGAC